>CM041776.1:421412601-421460319 GCA_023374045.1 Limonium bicolor | reverse complement strand
CAATACATCCAATTAAACGGATGAGGGAACGAATATGAATTATGGATGAGATATGGTCATGATAAACAGGGAGAAAGAAATATGTGTGTGTACTCAATGAGATCGAAATAGGAGAACCAAGTTTGCTGAATATAGCACGAATTTTACTTACACCGAGCTGAATAACACCGGCTTATGGCACGAATTACCACTGATGCCACTAGGGCAATAGCACTTATTACAAGATAACCGATAACACGAACTAATAAACAACAAAAAGGACATCCATCAAAAGGGAGATTGACAATAGAATACTTCACAATACCCCGTGTGACAGACATTACCAGTTTACTAAACGAGACATGGGACGACCACACTCCGATAGGAGAATGTGGGCCTGACAAACTTATTTATGAGTTAGTCGGTAAGTAGTAATGTATCAGTACGGTACCCCATGCATGTAGACAAGTAGTGTTAGGAACACGAGAAGTAGTCAACTCCGTACTAAGGACAGTGATACAGATTACCTCGAAGATGGACGAGAAGAGCCGCAGTTAAACCAACGGGCTAGAGAAATCAAGAACCTTCAACACAGAGCAGTAGACAATATACAGTGAAGACAAGGAAACCTTTCAAGGACGTGAACACTAAGGATAGAAACAGGAAAACCCATTATGGATGAATAATATGTAGAACCCTCATAAAGATCGAGCAAATTCTTCCAATCCAGAGGAAATATACCAGATAATGTGGACATAAACGCGTGACTACGCAATGGTAAGAGACAAAACTAAATACTAACAATGTACTTAGAATGTACCACTCACATGATAATTCGCTCATCTTATCTGTTTGACTCATTAGATATTAGCTGCTGAGAGTTTACGCCTCTGCACTCTGTAGGACTGAGTGTTTGGTATTGCACTAGGACAGTTATTAATCTAGTGGGGAGACTGGAAGATGTAATGGATATCAACACGAGTGTGTATCAAAGAACTACAACAGTGTGTTACTCCGGAACAAAACCACCAGGAGACACGGATGATAAGCTTTATCTCCGTGGACATGTAGGCTGGTACGTCATAGTATTACTAAGACAAGTGCAAAGAGCACTAAGTACTAAAAATAGCCAATGTCATATTACACCTCAAGCTGAATATCAGTGACAGACAACACACACATTTACGCTAGTGATCCAAATGAGAGGATACACAACAATGAAAAGAGGCAAACTGAGCCTATGTTCATGGGTCTGCACCTCAGTGCGGAGCGAGTGGGCCCATTAGAACGAATTCGGGAGAGAGCACTAATAGATCAGTGCCTCGCCCTTTACGTATTGTGGAGCCCAGAAGGGCTAGAGTCATACCCGTCTCTCTAATATGAGGATAATCCACGAGTTGGAGAACTCTTTGAGAGCCAAGTATCCAGCGCTCCTTGTTGAGCGGTGATGAGTGTGAAATATGAATGGTTCTAATGGTCTTTAATGTCTATTTTGTATACGCGAATTGATACTATTCCACACTTATCTTGCGTTTTTCTGGGTTTGTTGTTTGTTAAGGCTTGATACACTTTTTCTATGTTAAATGCAGAGAAAAGCCAAGGAAACACTAGATTAACTCACAAGGGAGGTAATGCAACAAACGGGGGTCGAATCGGAGTCAAAATGAAGAAGTTAGAGGATTTTTAAGGTGTGTCCGAGCTTGTGTCCGAACTTCCAAGTTCGGACGCAAGTCGAGAGTTTGTATGCTGCGCCTGATGGGATGTCCGAACTTCGGTCCGAACATCGAAGTTCGGACATAGTTGAGAAAAGCCGGAGGTCTGAAGTACGGAGCATGTCCGAACTTGTGTCCGAACATCAAAGTTCGGACACAGGTCGAGACTTTCTGAATTGAAGCGCTCAAAGCATTGTGTCCGAACTTTGAAGTTCGGACCAATGTTCGGACGGCACGAGAATTACAGCACAAACTCGGCGTTTTGAAGGGAAAAAGAGGGAGAAAGGTCTATTTAAATGACCTAATCAGAGGGAGAAGGCATTCACGCATCATCGATCATTACAAACACTCCCTTCCACACTGATAAACGAGGTTCTCTCCAATCATCCACGCCAATTGCATCGGTTCGCCTTCATCCACATTCACCAATCATTCCATCATCGTTCGGGGGAGCATCGGCAGAGGGAAGTGCGACTATCATTCAACCTTGCACCTGCATCCACTGATTCTGGATAGTCAATCAACAAAAGGGTTTTTCTTCCTTTAGATAGCTTCTATGTTGTTTGTATTTATCTTTCATTGGCAATGTCTGGCTAGTAGGGATTTAACTCTGGGGTAGGGTGTTCAAGATGGATTCAATGTAGTTAAGAATTCTGCAATTTGATTATGAGGCTGTAACGGATTGTTTTCAGGTTAATGACTATCAATTGTCTTCTCTATTAATTTCGCGAGTTATAGAGTTGTTCTGCGAAACCTATTAAGATCAGACTAGGTGATTAGTAGGGAGTTCGAATTAACCTGGGAATTTGGGGGAGGATTAGTCGGATAGATAATTTTTCCTACAAACGCTAACAATTCTTTGTGCTTATTCCGCCTGTATGTGTTTTGCCAACTGCTAGATTAGAGTTGACATGTCTGATAGGTGAGCTCTTCAATGAACTAGGATTTAGCATTGAAGAGATAGAAAGAATTGGCCTTTCCGTTCTCATAATAAGTTGTAGAAGTTACTAGATTTAATCAAGAAAGAACAACCTGAACCCGGAGTTCCACTCGTATAATCAAACTCATCATTCATTTTTACTGATTGCTTATTTCAATTCTGATTTGCATTTATTCGATTCAGTTTCAAAAACAATTCACAACCCCCCTGAATTTGCAGTTTCTTAGGATTTAGGATAGGACTTAGGCTTATTTATTCAAGTCCCGTGGATTCGATACCTGGTTACTTAATTTCCTATACTATAGTGACCGGGATTTTTGCAACCCGACAGACTTATTGATTTATTATTTTCTAGATTAATTGTTTAGTTTTAGTAGATCAATTCCCTGTTTGCAAAATGGCGCCGTTGCCGGGGACTTGACTTTGTCAAGTCCTTTGCCTTGGTTGTCAATTGTTTTATTTTATTTATTTGATTTGTTTGTTTAACTGTGCAGGTGTGGTGAATGCACGGTACTCGATCTCGAGGTCCACCAAGATTCAACTTAGACTTAGAGATCAACCGTACAGCTCGAAGAGCAAGAAGAGCACTCACCTTCGCCATGGCTAATAACGGACCAGTCAATCCCAATGCCAATGCTGAGCAGTCCACTTTGGGAAGAATTAATCGCCCGCCAGCTGCTCCTAGAAGAGGACCTGTGACTCTACCTAACCTCACAGCGGAATTAACAGCAGAATGGCAGAAGTTGAAACCAAGCCATCAGACAAATGCTGTGAGAAATCATCCAGCAGGGACCCTCAGGCGCAGACCCGGCTGATGCACTCGACCATGTCCATCGGTTCTTAGTCCATTTGGATTCGCTGGGGATGTCTCAGGGGCTTGAGGAATATGCTCGGCTGTGCTTATTTCAGCACAGTCTATCAGGGGAAGCCTCGAAGTGGTTCCACCGTCTACCAGGTATCATCACTACCTGGGAGCTGCTGACAGAGAGGTTCTATGAGAAGTATAATCCCCATCTCCAGGACCAGGCAGATGATAGCTGATCTGACCGCTTTCAGACAGTCCGGCAACGAGACGATCTGTGAAGCTGGGATAGGTTCAAGGAGCTCTGCTCCGCCAGTGCCCGCATCACGGTCAGAACATGACATCTTTGGCCCAGGGGTTCTTCCAAGGGCTGAGAGATGAGCACAGAGCCGAGGTCCGAGCTGCATTGGGTGGTAATCTGCTGGCTAAGAGTGGAGAGGAATTCATGTCAGCCATGGAGTCCTACTGCGAGGAGCTCCGCCAGTGGGAGCAACAGCGGTGGCAGGGTCTTCACAGTTGGGCAGACCTCCTCTCGGGCTCCAGATCCTATGATGGAGCAGATTGCTGCTGAGCAGGCCCATCTGAGTACCACAGTGGGCAATATGGCGAATATGCTCGAGAGGCTCACTATGGGACAGACACCGATGCAAGCCGTCAAGCAGGTGTCTTCTGGTCCGAATGAAGTATGCTGTTCTCAGTGTGGAGACAGCCATGACTACGAGGACTGCCCGATGGTTGCTGAGATGAGGCAGACTGAGGAGGCGAATGTCATTGGTCAGTACAACAGGCAGCCTTGGATGCAGAACCAGCATCCAAACCTGAGGTACGGTAATCCAAACAACGCCCTCAACTCACAGCAGATGCAGCCTCAGAGGGCAAGTCAGGGAGCACCACCCGGTTTTGTTAGGCCTCCATACAATCAGTTTAGGCCACAGCAGTCTCCAGCTCAGCCATCGTCACTGAGCTCGAATAATGCTAATTTAAAGGAGATGATGGATAAACTGATGGCGTCTCAAGAGCAACAAACAGTGATAAATCAGAACCTGGCAGCTGGCCAGCAGAAGCTTGAGAACGCCATGGTTGAGATGCAAGGAACGATGAGTCAGTTGACTCAGTTCCTCCTACAGCAGAGACCGTCTGGCTCACTGCCTTCCCAAACAGACCCCAATCCTAAAGCTCAGTTGAAGGCAGTGACGGTCTCAGAAACCATGATGGTGGAGGATTGCTCAGAGACAGAAGAGATGGCTGCAGTTACTTTACGAAGTGGGAAGCAATTAATCAATAGAAATCAAGTGGCTGAGGATCAAGCTGATGAGGAGACCGGTCGCCCTTCTTCTAGCACTGGTGCACCATCAGGGCCCTCAGCCCCTCCTGAGGTAGTTGTTGAGGAGACCCAGGCTCCTATTTCTTCCCCTTCTATTTTGAATGCTAAAAACTCCAAGGGTAAGGCGGTTCCTAAGGACCTTCCTTCCCTAATAGATTAAAAGAAAAAGAACTTGATGATCAATTTGGGAATTTTGAGTGTATTTTCAAAGCTTACTATTAACATTCCCTTGATTGATGCTATCAAGCAGATGCCTAACTATGCTCGCTTTGTGAAGGATTTAATTTCTAACAAGCGAAGGTTCAAGGAAAAGGAGATTGTTCAGCTGACAGAGACGTGCTCTGCAGCTATCCAGCAGAAGCTCCCTCCGAAGTGTGGAGACCCAGGCCAGCCCATCATCCCTTGCACCATTGGAGACATGGACTGTGGGTACGGACTCTGCGACCTTGGAGCAAGCATAAATTTGATGCCATATTCGATGTTTAGGAAGCTTCATGCTGGTGAGCTTATCCCTATTAATTTTAATTTGCAATTGGCTGATCGTTCCTCAATCAAACCTCGTGTATGGTTGAGAACGTTGTGGTAGGTGTCGGTAACTTCTTCTTCCCTGCTGATTTTGTTATTTTGGATATGGATGAGGATGTTGAAGTACCACTAATTTTGGGTAGACCATTCCTGCGAACTGCTAAAACTGTCATTGATGTTGACAAAGGAAAAATCACCCTGAAATTTAATAATGAGGAGCTTAGTTTTGATATCACCAAAATGATGAGAACGAATGCTTCTTCTCATGCTGTACTTTCTATTGATGTCGACTACACTGATGATTATGATGCATTTGTCGCTGAAAGTACTAATGACTCTTCCTTCCTGTTTGAGAATTCTGATAAATTAGAACAGGTGTTATGTCACTCGATTGAGAATGATAAGGAGAGCACTGAGGTAGCTACTGTTGTCCAGCAGCTTAACCAGGACGAACCTATTTTCGCCCTCATGCTCCTCCTGTGGAGCCACTGGACACAGGCCTACTCAGAGGCTCATTCCTTCAGTAGAGAGACCCCCTACCCTTGAATTAAAAACTCTCCCTTCAAAATCTTAAATATGCTTCTTGCAGAGGGTAGCGCCCTGCCGGTTATTATTCTTCTTCTTTGTCTGTTTCGCAGGAGGAAGAGAGACTTCTGGAGGTATTGAGAAGGCACAAGGGAGCGTTGGGGTGGTCAGTGGCAGACAAAAAGGGATCAGTCCAGGGTTCTGCACTCATCGGATCTACATGGAGACAGTATCAAACCAGGTGAGGCAACCCCAAAGGAGATTGAATCCCACCTGAAGGAAGTAGTGAAGGCTGAGGTTTTAAAGCTGCTGGATGCGGGCATCATCTACCCATCTCTGACAGTCGCTGGGTCTCTCCTGTGCAAGTCGTTCCCAAGAAAGGGAGGAATTGTGGCGGTGCCCAATGATAAGGGAGAGCTGGTGCCTCAAAGACAGACCACTGGCTGGAGGATGTGCATAGACTACAGGCGGTGAATGAGGGCCACGAGAGAAAAGACCATTTCCCGCTGCCGTTCATCGACCAGATGTTGGAGAGGCTGGCTGGGCAGGAGTACTACTGTTTCCTTGATGGATACAGTGGGTACTTCCAGATCCCCATTGCGCCAGAGGATCAGGAGAAGACCACCTTCACCTGCCCTTATGGCACGTTTGCCTATAGGAGGATGCCATTTGGTCTCTGCAACCCACAGCCACCTTCCAGCGGTGCATGATGGCCATTTTCAGCGAATTCATTGAGAAAAGCATAGAGGTCTTCATGGACGACTTCTCAGTGTATGGCCAGAATTTTGATGTGTGTCTGGATCAGATGGCTGGATCAGATATTGAGCAGATGTGAGGAGACCCACCTGGTTTTGAATTGGGAGAAGTGCCATTTTATGGTGCATGAGGGGGTATAGTGCTTGGGCACAGGGTCTCCAAAGATGCATCCAGGTGGACAAGGCAAAAAGTGGAAGTCATTGAGGGGCTACCCCTCCCACTTCAGTCAGAGGAGTCAGATCTTTTCTGGGTCATGCGGGGTTCTATCGAAGGTTCATCCAGGACTTTTCAAAAATCGCGAAGCCCTTGTCTGATCTCCTGCAGAAGGATGTAAAGTTTCATTTTTCAGAAGAATGCTTGCAGGCTTTTCAGACCATCAAGGATAAACTCATCTCGCCCCCATTGTGGTTCCCCCTGACTAGACCCTTCTTTTGAGGTAATGACTGATGCTAGCGACTTCGCTGTAGGTGCTGCTCTCTGTCAAAGGAAGGATAAGATTTTGAGGGTCATCACATATGCCAGTAAAACTCTGACGGAGCCTCAAAAGAATTATACTACCACTGAGAAGGAACTACTTGCTGTGGTGTTCGCTCTGGACAAGTTCAGACCTTAATGCTGGGGAAGTAAGGTAATTGCCCACACCGACCACTCCGCCTTGAAGTATTTGTTTCAAAAGAATGATTCCAAGCCCAGACTATTGAGATGGATCCTGCTTCTCCAAGAGTTTGACTGGAAGTGGTTGATAAACAAGGGAAGCAGAATGGGGTTGCAGACCATTTATCAAGGCTTGAGACTCCAGATGACGGGGGGTCCCCATAAATGAGTTCTTTCCCGACGAAACGGTCTTTGTAATTGGGAAACTCAAAGAGCCATGGTACGCTGACCTGGCTAACTATCTTGCCTCTGGGTTGGTTCCCCATGATCTAAGCTACAACCAGAGGAAGAAGTTTTGTCTGAGACCCGTCATTATGTTGGGAGGACCCCTATCTTCAGAGTATGTGCCGATGGTCTAATCAGAAGATGCCTCCCTGATGAAGAGGTGAACAGTGTGATAGAGTTCTGCCATTCTCGAGAGGCAGGTGGTCACCACGGTCCTACTAGGGGCTGCTAAAGTTTTAGAGTGTGGTTTTACTGGCCCACTCTAAACAAGGATGTCCACCGCTTCTGTACTCACTGTGATAACTGCCAGAGAATGGGAAACACTTTCAAGAAGGCATGACGCAGAAGGGAATCCTAGAAGTGGAATTATTTGATGTCTGGGGTATTGACTTCACCGGCCCATTTCCTCTTCTCACGGAAACCACTACATCCTTGTTGCTGTAGATTATGTTTCCAAATGGGTTCGAAGCAATCCCCTGCCCTTCTGCTGATGCTAAAACTGTGGTAAAATTCTTGAAGAAGAACAATCTTTACCAGATTCGGTGTGCCAAGAGCTATCATCAGTGACGGAGGTTCTCCATTTCTGCAACAAAGCTTTAATTCTGCTGATGACTAAGTACGGGGTGACTCATAAGGTAGCTTTGCCTTTATCACCCCAAACTAATGGGCAAGCAGAAGTGAGCAACCGAGAGCTCAAATGGATTCTTCAGAAGACAGTCAATTCCTCCAGGAAGGATTGGTCTGTCAAGCTTGATGATGCTCTATGGGCCTATAGAACCGCATTTTAAAACTCCCATTGGGATGTCCCCCTTCAAGCGGGTATACGGGAAGGCTTGTCATCTCCCAGTTGAGCTAGAGCACAGAGCCTATTGGGCTTTAAAGGCTCTTAATTTTGATTTACATGACGCTGGAGAGAAGAGGCGATTTCAGCTTTCTGAGTTGGAGGAACTGAGGGACCAGGCGTACGAAAGCTCTAAGATCTACAAAGAGCGCACCAAAAGATCCACGACCGGATGATTCAAAAGAGAGACTTCAAGTGGGGGATCTGGTGCTGCTCTTTAACTCTAGAAGTCTCTTCCCTGGGAAGCTAAAATCACACTGGACAGGCCCTTCAGAGTTGTAGGAGGAGTTACAAAGTATGGAGGCATACGAGCTGGAAAATAAGGCTGGAGAAACATTTAAGGTAAATGGTGCTCGATTAAAAAAGCTATTTGGTATGATCATAATCTTTTTCCCTTGCAGGCAATATTCTTTGTGGAGAGTGAACCCAAGCCTACATTGAAGAGGACCTCCCAGAGAAGGGTTCAAACATGAAAAAGAAACTCTCTTGGCGAATGCGGAAAGGATTGAGCAGGCTGAAGGAATTCACTGTAGGCTGTGGTGGAGTGCTCATCACACCTCTTCTGATTGATAAGCAGGAGCTGTCTAGCTAAAGACATTAAAGAAGAGCAGCTGACTGGGAGGCAACCCAGTGTTTTCGGTACTTTAATCTTGTGTTTTTATGTTGTTTTTAGTTTTGCTTTAGGATAATGTCTTGTATGCAGTGAATTGAGTCAAAAAGAAACAAAGAGGTGCATTTTGGGGATGTCCAAACTTCAGTCCGAACATTGAAGTTCGGACTCAGTTCGAGAGATAGAGACCTGCGCAAACCAGTTTGTCCGAACTTCAGTCCGAAGATTGAAGGCTCAGTAAGAAGTAAGTATTGTATTTGTATTGGTCTTGACTATTGTAAGTCATTGACCCGGAGTAAAAAGAGTATTGCACCGATTAACCCGGGTGTGTGATGAGGCTAACAAGACCTTTGTATGTATTGGAGAATTGTATCTCCGTAATGCGGTGAGTATTCGGTAAGTATGAATGGTTGACTTGAATTGTCTTCCTTGTATGTATTGTATGTATGTATGACTTGTGTATGGAATGTATTGTATTGTATTGTATAAAGCATGTATGTATGTATGAATGAAACGAACCGCATGTACTCGACCAATTAGTTGGCGTACCCTCGCTAGCACGCGGGGTATGCGGTTATCATATGCAGCGTAAGCTGACCCCCTAGGGGAATGTTTTTACTCCACAGGTACCCGCGAGGCGTGACGGTAGGGTAAGGACGTGATGTGATTCTTTTTGGGATGTAGCAGTAGGACTGGATAGTGTACCGAGTTGTACACGGCTAGGCCATTTTGAGTAGCCGGTGTACCATGTGGTACACCTTTTTGGATATTGAAAACTTGATTGGATAGTAAGGAGGGGATGTATAAAACTCTTCATTTTTGGGAAGTAGTCATGGAATGTAATTCATATATTTAGTATATACTCGGTAATCAAATGTAAGTAAGTATTTGGTATCGTAAGGTAAGTAGTATGTATTGGGTTTATTCTAATCATCAGACGACATGGTAAGTAGTAGTAGCCTTGTTAACCATTGGATGGTTAACGGCGTTGTATCACCCGCCGGGAGTAAGTAAGTATTCCGCTGCGAGTAAGGTAAGTATGGGAGTGATTAGAGGATAATGGAAGGATTAGCGGTTGGGGTGTTACAAAAAGTGGTATCAGAGCGAAGGTTTGCTCTGATGATTAGAATCTTAAGAGTAGTGATTACCGAGTTAGGATTTCAACCGTCTTAAGACGGATATTAAGAAACCTAACTAGGAACTACCGTTGTTAACAACGGATACCCTTGACGTCTGCAAGGACGATACCATTGTTGAATCAAGACCATGAGGTCATAGTATCACGACATCTAATGTAATCCACACTTGTTCAGATGTCAGGACGAGGTCCAGGTCATCCCAGAGGAGGGACTAGTGACGGACCAAGCGCGCAGACGATAGCTGAAATTGTCGCCGCCACGGTAGCATAGATGCTACCGGATGTAATCACTGCTGTACAGCAAACACAACAAACTCAACAACAGCAGCAGCAACGGCAGCAACCCGACCCACCTCATCCCCGTGAGACCAATTGGGTAAAAGCAGTTGCCGACCTTCGACCTCCCTGCTTTAGAGGCGAGAGCGACCCCGCCAAACTCGAGGCCTACCTCTCCGAGATGGAGACGGCCTTCGAGACACTTGAGACTCCCGTTGGAGTTCGAGTGAGAATAGCTGCGTATTACCTCAAAGACGCGGCTATGGACTGGTGGAAGCTCGTTAAGGCGGAACACATAGCTGATCCCGCATTCGGATGGGAAGCATTCACCTCTCTCCTCCGATCTAAGTATTACCCCGAGCATGTCAAGACCAAGAAAAGGCTTGAGCTCGATGCACTGAAAATGACCGAGAAGATGACGGTTGATGAATATTACCGCACCTTCACCTCTCTTCTCAGACTTCTACCCGACCTTGGGTATACCGGCAAAGTCTTGGTCGACCGCTTCTACGGCGGATTGAGCCATCGACTCCGGTATGGCATGGGCTTCACACGGTTACCTCCCCTCAGTAAACATCGTTGAACCCTTAAAAGCCATGAGTAATGTGAATTAGTATTCCCGTATGTAAGTGTAACCTAACGCCTAAATAATTCAGGTGTGTTATCATGCTGCCTCCCGAGTGGAGATCACATGCCAGCTGAGGGATGAAGATCAAGCGCTCAAGCGCAAGGCAAGCAACAAAAACACCTCCGATGACCAAAGCCAATCCAAACCTTGGAAGAAAAGGAAGGGGAAGCATTCCCATCAGAAGAACACTTCTGGAGACGGCGGTGCCCATGCTGAGAAGGGCAAGGCAGCTGAGCCATTACAAATTGCCTACACCGCACCAGTGGCAGCGAAGCCACTGAGGTCTCAGCCTACAGGGGTAAGAAAACGAAACCGAAATAATACACTTGTGAATTAGTATGTATGTGGAGTATTGTAAGTGTACCGAACCTTGCTAACTTAGTAGCTACAGGTTCTAGATTTGGCCAAGGCAAGAACCAATCTGATGGCCGCAGCTACATATGCCGAAACTGCAACAAGGATCATCCCGGCACAGATTGCCAAGGAAGGGAGATCCGCTGCTACACTTGCCAGAAGCCAGGGCACCGTGCCAATGCATGCCCAGAGAACTCTAAGCCCAAGGGCAACTACCAGGGCTACAAGCAGTGTGAGGGCAAGGAAGCTGCATCTGGCGATGCTCATGCCCAGCATACCTCACACTGACAGGGATCCCGAGGTCCGCAGAAGGGCGCACCGCAGAGGCAGCCGGCCTTACACATCATTGACCGTGACGGGACCGGGACTAAGTCCGGCCCAGGTAATAACTAAAACCTTTAATCCTTGAAGAGCATGTCTATGTATCAAAGTAATTGTATGAATGGAAACATGAATGCGTAAGTACTTGAAGTATGACATTGAGTATGAGTAAGTAACATGGAAGTATGTATTGAACATGAAATGAATTAGTAAGCCTAGAACTCACACTAGATGTGATTACCACCTTAGGGAAATTCCTTATCTGTTACCCAATACCTTCAAACTCACCTCATGAAGAGACCGACATCGCCACTCACCACTTCGACAACAAACAGTGTCAGGTCATCCGCCCAGGTATGATCTTATTAAAAGGATACCTGACACCTGAAGCACAAGTTTCAATCATCCGACGATGCAACGAGTTAGGAATGGGTCCAGGAGGATTTTATACACCCGAATTCCCCGGTGAGCTACAATGAAGCTGAAAATGATGTGCTTGGGAAAGGACTGGAACCCTTATACCAAGACATACCAAACAACGCGAGCAGGAGACGGAGCAACACCTCCAGCAATACCCCCAGAATTCCAAATGCTTGTCACACAAGCTGTAGAAATTGCACAACAATGTGAAGATGAACCAATCCCTGCACTTGAAGCAGACCTATGTATTGTCAACTTCTATAAGAAAGAAGGACGACTTGGCCTACACCAAGACAAGGACGAGACAGCGGAATCTCTTGGTCCATTGGTGATGACGCCGTATTTTTGTATAGCGAGCAGAAGCGTGTGGACCACGCAGAGAAATTGGTATTGAGATCAGGAGATGTTCTAATCATGGGTGGAAAATCAAGGTTGCTGTATCACGGGATCCAGAAGATCAAGTTGAATACGGCACCACCGGCAATAATCAATGCCACACACATGAAACCAGGACGCCTGAACCTTACCTTTAGAAAGTATTAATTTTGTAGTAGCATGTAATCCAGTAGTAACGTGTATTAGAGACACAGTATGTATGATGGTTGGTTATTCAATAAAAGCAGTGTTGATTATTAAATTCCACTTGCGTTCCACCATCTTTACTTATAATCTCATGAATCATTAGGTTGTGGACTCGGTTCCGAAGGCAACCTGAGCATCCTCACCGAAGAACAAGCCGGCAAAAGCGGCACCATTCTAACGGGAACCTTCCCAGTAAACGGCATCAAAGCCTCAGTACTATTCGACTCCGGCGCCTCTCACACCTTTGTATCGCCATCATTCGCTACAAGGTTGGGGCTAGACGCAAATGAGTTACCCAATTTCCTGGTTACTCTTCCGTCGAAGGAGCGGGTAAAGTGTACTAAGTATTACCACACCGTCACAATTCAAATCAAAGGCGAAGCGTTTCCCATCTCATTCATTGAATTCAACGGGTTGGGATTCGACTTGATAATTGGAATGAACTGGTTGGAGCGGCACAAGGGGAGAATCCTATGCGCCGAGCATCGCTTGCTGCTCAAGGGCCCATCTGGGGTCACTGCCTCATACCGCCAGAGGCCGAGAGAGCCTTCAACTACAGTCATCTCGCTATGGCAATGTATTGGGAGCTCAGAAAGGGACATGAAGTGTATTTATGCCATGTGCAAGATCTGGAGAGAGATCCAGAATTCAGTGATGGTGTGACCGTGATCTCAAAATTCCCTGATGTATTTCCGAAAGAGCTACCTGGTATGCCACCACAGAGAGCAGTAGAGTTTGAAATCGACCTCGTACCGGGTACTGGTCCTGCCATTGCTAGGGCACCATACCGTATGGCACCAGCAGAAATGACGGAGCTGAAAGAGCAGCTACGTGATCTACTCGACAAAGGGTTTATACGCCTGAGCGTATCACCCTGGGGAGCACCGGTTCTCTTCGTGAAGAAGAAGGACGGTAGTCTCCGCCTCTGCATCGACTACCGCGAATTGAATGCGGTCTCTGTAAAGAACAAATATCCATTGCCACGCATCGACGACCTGTTCGATCAGTTGAAGGGAGCTTCGGTCTTTTCTAAGATTGAATTCCGATCCGGATACCACCAAATTGCTATCAAGGAGCGAGACATTGAGAAAACAGCATTCCGAACAAGATATGGCCACTACGAATTCACGGTGATGCCATTCGGTTTGTCTAATGCACCAGGCAAATTCATGGACTTAATGAATCGGTTTATTCAGTGATCAGCTGGACACTTCAGTAGTAGTATTCATCGACGACATTCTTGTGTATTCAAAGTCAGCAGAAGAACATGAAAACCACTTGAGAAAAGTACTTGAGACACTGCGCGAGAACCAGCTGTATGCGAAGTTCTCCAAATGTGAGTTTTGGCTAGATCAGGTATCATTACTCGGTCATGTCATCTCGAGCGCGGGCATTTCAGTAGATCCATCCAAAATCGAAGCAGTGCGATCATGGCCTAGACCTAAGACTGTTACCGACATCCGGAGCTTTCTTGGTTTAGCTGGTTATTACCGGAGATTTGTAAAGGACTTCTCAAAAGTCGCTAAGCCCATGACGTCATCGATGAAGAAAGATGCACCGTTTGTATGGACAAGCGAGTGCAAGGTATCCTTCCAGAGACTAAAAGACTAATTGACCTCAGCGCCAGTTCTCACACTTCCAGAGGGCACAGAGGGATTTGAGGTGTATTGTGATGCATCGGACAAGTGCATGGGATGCGTATTCATGCAGCATGGCAAGGTAGTAGCATACACCTCCCGCCAGCTGAAAAAGCATGAGGAGAATTACCCGACACATGATCTAGAGTTAGGAGCCATTGTCTTCGCCTTGAAGATATGGCGACACTATCTCTGTGGGGTAAGCATCACCATCTACTCCGACCACAAAAGTTTGCAGTATGTATTTACCCAGAAAGAACTGAATCTAAGACAGAGGAGGTGGATGGAGTTCCTCTCGAATTACGACATCAACCTCCAGTATAAAGAAGGGAAGGCAAACGTTGTAGCCGACGCCCTGACTCGTCGAGCACACTCGCTCCATTCACTACTCGCTTCTTCTAGCTTGGTTGACGAGGTGCGAGACGCTTAGTTGAGCGACCCTTACTTCACAGAGATCAGACAGAAAATCACAGAGGGTACCTTCGAGAACCGAAAGTACGACTTCAAATTGCATGAAGATGGTCTGATCAGTTTGAATGGCAGATTATGCGTCCCCCGAAGCAATGCTGAGCTAAGGGATCACATTCTGCGAGAGTCACATTGTTCGACATTGCTTGTCCATCCGGGAGCCTCTAAAATGTACAAAGACATGAAGAGATACTTCTGGTGGTCAGGAATGAAATCAGACGTGACTGAGTATGTTCTGAGGTGTCTCACATGCCAGAAGGTGAAGTTCGAGCACCGAAGCCCGGGAGGAATGGTGCAATCCATGCCCATTCCGGAATGGAAATTCCACGATATCTCTATGGATTTTGTTGTTGTACTCCCACCTGCTAGGGGAGGACTCAACATGATCTGGGTAGTAGTCGATCACCTCACCAAGGTTGCCCGATTCATACCGATGAAGGACACCTGGAAGGTGGCGAAGCTCGCGGAGCTATTCGACAAGGAGATCATCCGACACCACGGAGTCCCGAAAACTATAGTATCTGACCGCGACACAGATTTCTTTCGAGATACAGGAGTGCAACACGGGAAGCGCTTGGTACTGAGTTGAAGCTTAGCACCGCCTTCCACCCACAGACCGACGGTCAGACAGAAAGGACCATCCAAACACTAGAGGATATGCTAAGGGCATGTGCCTTAGACTTCCAGGGGAGCTGGATCGACAAGCTTCATCTTATGAGTTTTCGTATAACAATAGCTATCATGCTTCGATTAAGATGTCGTCATTCCAAGCTTTGTATGGTAGACCTTGTCGTACCCGTTGTGTTGGGATGAGTCAAGCGAAGCGGTCATCATAGGACCGGAGTATTTAGAACAAGTACAAGCTAAAGTACAACAAATCCTAGCAAATATGAAAGCAGCCCAAGATAGACAGAAATCCTATACGGATATGTGATGACGTGACCTTGAGTTCGCCGTGGGCGACCAAGTGTTCTTGTGTGTCTCACCTATGAAGGGTGTCTTTCGATTTGGCCAGAAGGGCAAGCTCAGCCCGAAATTTGTAGACCCGTATGCCATTACCGAGAGGATTGGAGCCGTAGCTTATAGGCTAGCATTGCCTGAAGAATTGGGGAATTGGGGTGTGTTCATGATGTCTTTCATGTATCACAACTCAAGAAATACATAGCCGATCCCTAGAGCCGACGATGAGATATGTTGAGACTCCATTGCAAATCCTTGATACGAAGACAAGAGACACTCGCCATAAATCTGTACGAATGATGAAGGTCTTGTGGTCTAACCATGATGTCGAGGAAGCGACTTGGGAATTAGAAGACGCCATGAAGGCGAAGTACCCGAATCTATTTGTAGACTAGATGTCTAGTATCCGTATAGTACGGAGGGTACGGGGCGTACCCCTTTTAAGGGGGGTAGAGCCTTTTTGCTTTTGCATTGCTTCGGGTTAGCATTGCGTAGTATGTATGTATTGTAATTGTATTTTGGTTGGCACATGTAGCGCTAATTGTATTGTATTGGCACAAAGTAGTGCTAGTAGTATTCGGTATGTAGTACGCTGTGTATGGTATGTGTGTAATGAGTAATGTATTTGTGTTGTAGGGTATATGACACGAATGACATTGTGAAGTGTATTGTGAATTATTGTGGAAGGTGCGAATTGAATGGAGTATTGTGTATGGATTGAGTATTGTGTATGGCAATTGAACTGAGTATGATGTATGGTATCCGAATTGTGTATGCTGGTAGTGTAAGAATTGTGAACACCTTGTAAGGTGGTAGTATAATGTATTGTGGCAATTGACTTGCCAAATGAGTAGAAGTAGTAAACCGTAAACCTTGAGCAGCTTTGAGGGCAAAGTTCCTTAAGAGGGGTAGATTGAAATACCCCGTAATTAAAAACAGTGATTGATTAGGCAAATTTATTTTTAAAGGCTTAAGTACACTTAAATAAATACGAGGGAACAAACCCGAAGAAAACAGACCTTTAAAATGGGTTAAAAGCATAAACGAACCTTAAAGCGCGTTTTTCGAGGGAAACCGGGAAAACGTGACTTTAAGCGGGTCAAATAGACTCGTAACAGTTTTGGTCAACTAAATAATCATTAAAAATATTAGTGAAGCTTTAGAACCAATAAAATTAACTAAACAAGAAAATTCCGGAAAACGGGTTCCGGTTAGTAAAAACAGTAACAACGGGAAGTTGTGGGGTGAGAATGCAAATAAACAAACTTAGTGTGTCCACTTTACAAATAAAAATTAAAAATCTGTGTGTGTGTGTATATGGGGGCCGGCCAGCTTCCCTCTCACTCACTTCCTTTATTATTTTGTAACTCACAAGAGGACAAAGGAAATAAAGAAAGAAAAGGAGACTCTCTCTCCTCACTCCCCTCTTCACCTCACGTTTTTTTCCTCTCTATATCCTCTCTATTTCTTCTTCTTCTACCTTGCGACATCCATGGAGAAAGGAGAAGACTCACTCAACTCTCACCTTCTCTCCTCTTGTTAACTCATTAATCTTGCTCCAAAAATTGCAAAATTAGTACCATTGGAATCCCCTTGCAAAGGAGAACATTTTCCTCCTTTCAAAAATCCAAAAACTCAACTTTCGTTTTTATGGGTATTCCCCATTTGAAGATTCAAGTCCACCATTAGAAGCACCTTCACCTCCTGGTTACTTTGAGGTAAAAAGAATTTCAAAAATCCATTATTTCTAGCCCTTGTTTGCATTATAAGAAGTTTCAGTTTTGAACTCTTGGTTCCTTGTTGCTTCAGCCGATTTTGGCTCCTCCTTGGAGCTAGGAATATTGTTCCCTTGCTAGTCAAGAACCTCATTCATCCATTGGAAGGTAATACTCTTTCCCAAACCCTAAAACATGTAAATCTAGGGTTAGAGTGAAAATGAATGTTAAATGGTATTGTGTATGTTATGGGTTGTAGCACTTGGTGTGTGTGAACCTCATTGGGACTGAGAACAAAGGAGAGAAAGGAAGAGAAGGAAAGGAAAGGAAAGAAAACTAGAAACACAAGGTAATTACCTTTACCTTGAGGTTGTTTGTATGTAGTAGTGTAACAGTTTTGGAGTAGTAAAATGAGTAACGAATTGAGGAATGAGTAGTAAGCATATTGTAGTATGATGAGTAATGAGATTGTAACAGTTTTGAAGTTTTTAAATGAGTTTTAAGAGCTTGGGACAGGTTGTGAGAATGAGAATATGTGAGCTGGAATAATGTGTGGAGAATGTTAAAAATATAGGGGAGACTATGTCAAATTTTGTGTAGGAATGAAAGGACTTAAGTTGTTCAAGAAGATGAAGTATTTGGAGAGTTTAAGAAGAGTGTTTTGTAGCTTGAAACAGATTTGGAAATGAGTTTGTAATGGGATGAAACTAGAGTGTAAGGTAATGTATTTGGATACTAGGAATAGCATTAGTTGAGGAAGTAATGGAGGTTAGAAGTTGAGTGAAAAATCTGTAGCATGATAGTGGAAACCAAAATCTGCAGCATTAGTGTGAAGAACACCAATGTAAGTGTTTGATTGAGATGATGAAAATTGGTGTAAGTTGTGTAGGAATTGAGTAGTAAGTTTGGGAGATGAATTAAGGTGATTTAGAGCATCAAGATGAGTGGTAGCATATTGGGAATGAGTAGGAAAGGATTGGGTGTGAATTGAGTAGAGTTTGAAGTTCAAAATAAGTAATTAAAATGGGTACTGGGCTGGACCGACCCTAGGACTGATCCTAGCAGGGTCGGTCGACCCGAAAATCTGCAAACTCGGAAGTTTCTGCATCCGACCGACCCAGGGGACCGACCCTGCTTGGGTCGGTCCAGTAGAATTTGTAGTCGAAAATGCTTCTGCATCCGACCGACCCAGGGGACCGACTTGCCTGGGTCGGTCGAGTGGAAATTTGTAGTGCGATTTCTTTTGTAACCGACCGACCCAATGGACCGACCTTGGCTGGGTCGGCCGGACTGGAATTTTCAGTAATCGAAGTCTCTACAGCCGACCGACCCATGGGTCCGACCCAGGGTGGGTCGGTCGAGTCAAACAAAAAAAAAATGTTTTATTATATGATTATAGTAATCATGTATATATATATATATATGCCTATACACATATAAGCATGTGTAGGTAGTAATACACCATTGATGGAGTAGTAATGTAGTAATGGTAAGAAAGTATGTAAATGAGTAAGGAAAAAGTCTAAGAAGTAGTAAAGAAAAGAATGGTTTTATAATCAAGTAACAAAGTAATGAAGTAGTAAGTAAATATTAAAAGTATCAATGAAGGAGTAAGTTAGATCAATAATAGGTCATTGATCATACTACTTCATGTATGTGTAGGAATCAAATAGTTGATCCTCGAAGGAACCCGGTAGTACGTATACGACGGTGAACGGTATGATTTCTTCATGCCCTGTATCCTAACTTGGTTACCCCGATTGTGTGTGCTTATGTGATCACCAATAAGATAAATGCACGAATCGGACTTTTATTACACTTAACTGTGTTTGAACTATTTTGTTCTTGTTGTATCTTCTTGAACATTTAGTTTGTATAATTCATGAAATGAATGAATGGAAATGAGAAGTACGTGTAAGTATTGTGTTCTTGTGTATTGTTTGTATGTATGTGAGATACGAAGTACCGACTTCTACTAATTCCTAACATTCTAACTCCTAACTTGAGTAATGAGTAAAATGGAATGAGTAGAAGTCCGATATAGTTTCGGCCACGCGTGAGGATAAGGAGACACAAGAGGTTGGATCCGAATCCTGGCTATAATCTTTTCCTTGGACCAATCCCCTTGAATGGGTAGCATCCTGGATTAGTGGGCCACCTTAAAGCCCGGTGGTGGGATGTAGTAATCCCTACCCGGAGGTCATACCGACTTGACTGGAAGTAAAGTATGTAAGAAGTAAGTATTGTATTTGTATTGGTCTTGACTATTGTAAGTCATTGACCCGGAGTAAAAGAGTATTGAACACACGATTAACCCGGGTGTGTGATGAGGCTAACAAGACCTTTGTATGTATTGGAGAATTGTATCTCCGTAATGCGGTGAGTATTCGGTAAGTATGAATGGTTGACTTGAATTGTCTTCCTTGTATGTATTGTATGTATGTATGACTTGTGTATGGAATGTATTGTATTGTATTGTATAAAGCATGTATGTATGTGTATGAATGAAACGAACCGCATGTACTCGACCAATTAGTTGGCGTACCCTCGCTAGCACGCGGGGGTATGTGGTTATCATGCAGCGTAAGCTGACCCCCTAGGGGGAATGTTTTTACTCCACAGGTACCGCGAGGCGTGACGGTAGGGTAAGGACGTGATGTGATTCTTTTGGGATGTAGCAGTAGGACTGGAATAGTGTACCGAGTTGTACACGGCTAGGCCATTTTGAGTAGCCGGTGTACCATGTGGT
This sequence comes from Limonium bicolor, assembly GCA_023374045.1. Taxonomy (NCBI): domain Eukaryota; kingdom Viridiplantae; phylum Streptophyta; class Magnoliopsida; order Caryophyllales; family Plumbaginaceae; genus Limonium; species Limonium bicolor. Next base: position 421,440,178 of record CM041776.1, on the reverse strand, counting down.
ACACCTTTTGGATATTGAAAACTTGATTGGATAGTAAGGAGGGGATGTATAAACTCTTCATTTTGGGAAGTAGTCATGGAATGTAATTCATATTCAGTATACTCGGTAATCAAATGTAAGTAAGTATTTGGTATCGTAAGGTAAGTAGTATGTATTTGGTTTATTCTAATCATCAGACCGACACGGTAAGTAGTAGTAGCCTTGTTAACCATTGGATGGTTAACGGCGTTGTATCACCCGCCGCGAGTAAGTAAGTATTCGCTGCGAGTAAGGTAGTAGGTAAGTATGGGAGTGATTAGAGGATAATGGAAGGATTAGCGGTTGGGGTGTTACACCGGACCACATGTCTTGGTATGCTATGAGTATGTTTTTCAACTGGTTCGGGTTTGTGTACTCCTTTGCAAACCGGACCACAAGTTTTATGAAGTTACGGGGATGTTTTTGTGGTGGTCGGGTTAGTGTCCTAGTTTGTAAACCCGGACCACTCCTTCTGTATATATGTCTGTCGAGTTTTTATGCTGGTCCGGGTTTCTGTACTGGTTTACAACCCGGACCAGTTGCAGGTTTACAATTATATAAGTTTTTGAAATTGTTTTAACTCCAAACTTCTACCAATCTCTTCCCCAATATTCCTACATATAATCTAGCATATTTTAGCATTGATTAAGCACTTTAAACTAGCCTAATCCACCTCTATCCAAATCTGCTACATTACACCATTCACTGTCAAATTTTCTCCCCTATTACAGTTTTCTTCTTCCACAAATGCTACAGATTTTTGCTTTCTCCTTTACATTCAATGCTCCCTCTACCAATGCTCCTCCTAGCGTTCTAATTACCTTATCTTACCACTCTAGTTCTTCCCATTACTTAAGTTTTCTCAACCTGTTTTCAAACTACTTAAACTGCTCTAATAAGTTCCCCAAATATACCTAGTCACCACCTAGGTTATCTTTTCTCCTTCCACATCTAAGTCCTCTAATTTCCATACAAATTGGGCAGAGGTTCCCCTATTTTTTAACATTGCCCACATACATTTTAGCTCACACATTCATTCCAATTTCCATATCAAGTTACACATCATTCCACACACTATAACACAATTTTTTCCTACACATACACATACATTACCCAATGTTTTACCCAGTTTTTAAACATCTCTTAAACCTTCAAAACTCTTAATCCTCTCTCCTCATTATACTACAACATACTTATTATTCATTCCCATATACACTACTCATTTCCAATACCCAAAACTGTTACACTACACCGTACAAATCTAGCTCAAGGTAATGTATTTACCTTGTGATTTTAGTTCCTCTTTCTTTCTTCTTCCTTTTCCTTCCTTCCTTTTGTTCTCGGTTTCTGAATGAAGTCCACACTCCAATGCTACATCCCATACCAACACACAATTCTAACTTAGCATTATTCTCAACTAACCCTAAAATTTAGATGTTTTTAGGGTTTAGAAAGAACATTACCTTACAACCAATGAGTGAGTCCTTGGTTAGCAAGAGAGTGAGATTTCTAGCCCATGGGAGAAGCCAAAATCGGCTGGAATACAAGGAACAGGCAAGGGTTCAACAAAAATTTCATTTTGCCAACAAGGGCTAGAAAAGGATGAGTTTTCAAGATTATTTTTACCTTAAAACATCCAGAAGAAGGAGGAGCTTCCAATGGTGGTCTCAAACCTTCAAATGGAGAATACCCATGGAGATGAAAATGGGTGTTTTCGATTTTGAAAGGAGGAAGATGATCTCCTTTGCAAGGGGAATCTAATGGTGTAATTTTTGTTGCATTTGGAGAAGGATTGAGCCTTCAACAAGAGGAGAGAAGAGGAGGGCTGTGTGAGGGTTGTAGAAATCGCCATGGCTGTCGGTTGAGGAGGAAGAAATCAGAGGTGAGGGGTGAGTGCAGTAGTGAGGGAATTAGAGAATGAGGGGGAAGTAGAGGTGAGAGAGTGTGAGAGCCCCTTTTACTTTTCCTCTTTTACTTTTTAGCTCTACATTTTAATTAGCTAGTAACAAGTGTGTGTGTGTGAGAGAGAGAGCTTTTGACTTATTAAAAACCGGCCCCACTGTTATACAGTTGGAGCGTTTTTTCATCTTTACAGAAAACACTCGGTTATTTACTCGGTTTAGCACTATTCACTAACGGGCCCGTTTTCCAGAATTGTCTTGTTTCTTTAATTTATTGGTTATTAAGCTTCCTTAATGTTTAATAATTGTTATTTAAAGATTTATAACTTTTACGGGTCGTTTGACCACTAAAAATCACGTTTTCGGGTTTTCTCGAAAAACATGCGCTAAAGCTCTATTAGCGTTTTAATTCATTATTTGGATCCGTTTTCTCGGGAGTTGTTCCCATATATTTTTTAGGCCTTATCAAGGCTTTAGAATCCATATAACATGCTAACCGAGGTCTCATACCTTTATGGTGATTTAACGCTTATTTAGCATTTTCTCTTTTAAGCGTTTCTTTATTTCTTCTAGATTTATTTTTCCTTACCAATATTACTTAGGAGTCATTAGGCCTTTAAATACGTGTTAGGATAATTTAAATCACTATATTTAAGGCCGGGGTATTTCAATCTACCCCCTTAAGAACTTTGTCCTCAAGTTGTTCGAGGTTATGGGGTCACTATACTTACTCATTTCTGCTTGCCTAATACCCAAAGCCATACCTTCTTCCTCCTTACAATTTCCAAATCCGTCACTCAAGGTCTCTACATTCCATACCATACTAATATACCATAATTACTCCATTTCGCATCACTTCCAACCATCCAGTTCCTCATTACAACTTTATACATACATGCAGTGCAAAGCTATCCCCAAAGCAATGCGATACACATTACAATCCCGCAGGCACTCAGGTCATCTCGACACAGGACTCCTCTATGTCCCGCTGCCCTTGGAATAATACAACATGCTACACTACCATCTTCTCCTGTACAAGCTTCTAACCAAATCTTTATTCTCGGTCTAAGGAAAATTCTTCCCAATAGCTAATTAGAAATCTTTCTAAAGCATACAACTCCAAGTTCCAATTTATATTCATTACTTCTATCCTAAGCGTGATTCTTGTGACCACTTGAAGGGAGCTTCAAGGGTTTTATCGACCCGGTGTGATCAGCACCAGTGTTGAACTATCTTTCCACCCCAATTTGTGTTTGGTTTCCCTTGATCTGATCAGGATCAAGTTTGACTTCCCACATCAGTTTTCAAACAAACAGATAATTCAATTATTTCCATTTTTTCTATCTTCTTACTCTTCCTAGTCGTGATCACGAATTCATACATCTCCAAAGGATGGAATCAGTCCATCAGTCATCCTCACTCTACTTCCAAATGCTTTACTCTGGGATTCAATACCTAAATGTCCATTTCTTCAACCTTCACTACTTTCATCCATTACTCTCCATCATCTCCGATATTCTAACTACGGAATACTATAACTATGAAATTTAGTCGTCTTTAATTTGCTTCAAATAATTTGCCTATGAATACACTACTCGTGAACTTCAATCATCAATTACTCTCAATCAATTCATACTACTTCTTCAAAGGCTACGATACTTGTGAAGCTCCGTCCACTACTCATTACTTTCTTTTACTAATACTCTTACATTGTGTTACAAGGTAGGTATATCATCCTATGGTATTTGCATCTCTGGTGCCTAATTACCACAATTTTGGATATGAATGAATACATATGTTTATTTAACATAGGCATCAATCATCAATTCATTTCTCATTTGTGCTATGCACATTATCGTTTATGTGTTTTCTCCATGAAACTTACTCGTTTATGTGTTTTATTCATGAAACTTATACTAAGCGCTTTTCGCTCTACCCCCCTTAAAAGGGATTACACCCACGTAATCTACCATATGTTATTATTGAACATTGGTTATTTAATTCGGGCACTCTGAAGCATTTAGCTTCACTACGGTCTATTATATACTGTGCTCTGGTCCAAGGGTCTTAACCATGCCAATGGTTTAGTCTTTGCACCAAGAATTCCTATATGAGTTTATTTAACTCATAATTAAATCGGTTCTAGCCTATTAGGCTTCAAGGAATTGGTAGCCATTATTTCATACTTACTAGGTATATTAATCTCCTAGCTAGGGCGCACTAGCTTCTTCTACGCGACCCTGATAACTTGGGTTATTCACCCTTCTTGTTATCCTTAATGTGCTACACATCTCCTTTTTATCCATCTATTGTGGGAATAAGGTTATTAACAAAGGTTGTATTCTTTTACCGTGCTTGAACTCAATGAGTTTAGATTTATGACCAGCTCTCTAGCAATCTATTGTACATACAATTTGTACTTCCACGATCATATGCTAAGCTCCTCCGACTTATTGTCATGCGAGGTTAAGTCACTACTTAGTTGTAGTGCTTCTTCTGTTGTCACTAGCTTCTGAATTATACTAGTTCTTCTGGTTTAGTACAAGTGTTCTTTGCTTGTATGACCTTGCATTTCTATGTGTCGGTCCTAGTGACTCTCTTCAGTCTCCTTTCACCTTTTATTCCAATGGAATTCACATCGTGTGATGGTTAGTGTGTTTTACACTCTTCGTGCTTCTTTGCCTTAGGCCGCACGGTTTGTTGCTAAGCTTGCTTAACTAGCTAGTGCCATGTTCGTTGGTGAAAAGAAAGGTTTACTATGGTTTACATTTTCCATATTCCTCGCTATCCCATTAGATCATCACTGTTCAAGTGCAATACCAAAAAACTCAGTCATACAGAGTGCAGAGGCGTAAACGCTTGACAGTAAATCACTTATGTGATTGGAACGAATATTTCTGATTGTCTTCCATACTTATACTCCGTGTCATTATCTAACTACTTCCTCATAACGGTCGCTTGTTGCGCACAATACTCTTACTCATTATACAACATTTTTTTTACTGATTCTGTTACTGTGGTAGTCTATCTTTACTCATTACCATTATCGTTGGCACCATTTCCTTGTGGTGTGAATACACCGAGGGTTTCTTTATATTCGTGTGTATGTCGGATGTTGTAGCATACCACAATATTATTATCTTCCAAGTGTGGAGATGTTTTATTCCATCTAGGTTTCATGTGTAGGTTAGCTTACCTCACATTATTTCATCATTTACGATACAATTACCAAGTATCTTGGTTGATAATGGATGAAGTAATTATCGGGTTACAAGCTCCTTTGAGCGTTGGTCATTCGCGTGTGCAGTGTGCATCCACATTAATTTTTTTGACAATTATTGTCTCCTCGGTGCTGAGCATTAGTTATAGGCTCTAGCTGTGCAATTTTATTTTGGTATGTACATCACCGGGCATCCCAAGAAACTTCAAGGGTTTTCTGGTCCTGTTCTCCAATTGAGGAGTACTCTATCATTGGTAAATGAAAGTTCTTGTTGAGGGGTCTATCTCCACTCATATGCCTCATGGAAAGGTTACTATGTCAGTATCTCTTTATGTACTGCATATGGAGTATACTTACTCCTTTAGACTGTAATTGTTTGTTCAGTCGCCTCTTGGCAATATCTACATGCACATGCTTTGTTGCTATTGTTGATGGAAGCCTTCTCTAAGGGTTCACATCTTCACCATGTTGGTGGTCTTCGGTTACAAGGGTATCTTATGCCTCTGTGCTACCATTGCTACAGAAGGCATGAAGGTAATTAAAAGCTTGTCAACTGTATACTAGACTGATGCTCTAGTGACAGTGACACTGAGTTGGCCATTACTCCAAGCCACTCAGGATGTTGGGTTTGAATTGATGGTCCAGTTGTTTATTTCTTTGTCGTATGAGACAATATCTCTTACAAGTCTTGTTATCAAATGGTGTGGGTTATGCAACCGTTAAGGTTACATAACATAGTTGGTTGATGGCTTTTAAGCCTTATTGTTGCAAGCTATGCTCTTTGCAAGCTGCTTATACATGTTTCCACTCCCTGTATACCCCATAGGTTGGAGGTATTGCTGGGCTCCATGGTAAGTCGTGACATCACGCTTCCGTTCATGGGAGGCCCTTTAGGCAATCTGGTGCTAATCAGTGCCTTTTGTGATTTATGTATTTCCCGTTATGCGAAATCCCTTCGGTGTCCTAACCGAATGTTCGTTCTAGCTTCCGTGCTCTTATCATGCCGCTTGTACAACTGTTGTTATGCAGACACCCTTCAAGGATCGCTCCTGGGTGTTGTTGGTCCCGCCGTTACATCCGGCTAATGTTTATGATATGTTATCACTATACCGTCTTGTGGTATTGTATTTTGAGTTATCGCTTTGTGGGTTATAGCGTCTCCCGTCCTTGGGTATACCGTTTGTAGTTCCTCCTAGTAATGCGATAGTAACAAGCAGATATACAACTTAATCACACACACATGCATATAAGCATCCACATAGAATTCTTATCACACATCAAATAATGTCTGGACTCGAGGGATACTCAGGACAATCCAGATCAAAACCGTCCACATATACCGTACACCACAGACCAAGGATGCGCAAAACCCTAGCTCGTCAAGCGCCTTTATCTGTCGTACTATCTAAACAGTAATAACACTATGAGTCAGTCTCCAGGACTAACTAGATCCGGTATTTCTGAATAACATTGTAACCCCGACAGTTCATCCACGAATTTCAATAGTTAATTGTTACGGGTTTCTCTAAACCAGTCAGCTTCGTTACTAAGGCTCGTAGTTCGTAATATTTTGACTGTTGAGTTTAATTCATTATATTCATTTAATCTTGTTCATTCTTGAACTTAGGCATATAACCTATAGTTGCATGTATACATGCATTATTATCATATGGTATTATTATCCCACCATCCATTATAATACATTGTTATATATAATCCATTAATCTTGTAATAAACTACATTTGAATTCAAAACTTATAATTATAGTTCATAAACTATATTCATGTAATAGCCTTCACCATTTATATTATATGGTTTTCTAACCATAATGTATACCCATCCTTATATATACATATCTCTCGCATTTATATATATGTATCAATATATGTAAGTTTCTTGAATTATAAAACTCTTATATTATATTTCACATTTATCATCTTATATTAGATGATTATTCGCATTATTGTATTATATTATACAACTTATATTAAGATCCTTATCTTAATATTATGTAACATCTTATGTTGTATTACAACTCCTAAGGTTTATTCAATATATACCTTAGTTTATAAATCTCATTTATTTATTATTTGTCACATTATTTCAATTGAATATCCTTACTTATATTAATTTCATTTAAACCACATTAAAACTATATAATAGTTATCACATTCATGACACTCTAGACCATAGTCTAAAAATTCATTTTCAAATTCTTATTCTTTGGTAAAGCCCAACATTTTCTTTTAATTTCATTTTGACCACATAACATTATGTAATGTTATACCATATACCAATATCATATAATATGATATTTTTATCTCATATAACTCATAACCTATAGTTTTTATTCAAAAGTATTATAATTGCCGAAAAGGCACAATTCACATAATCTAGTTTTATTAACTTACCATATCTTTTTATTTATTACTATATCACCCCATAATTTATACTATGTTATATATACCATAAAATATAACATTTAACTTTATAAAAGTATAACCTAAGGTTATATGTATGAAAATAACCGAACAGACCCATGTCTTGTTCTTATTTATTTTCTAGCACCTTTAATTTTCCACATTTACAATATGACCAAATAAATAATATTATGTTATATATATATATATATATATCATATATTATAATATTTTGAACCTTTTATAAATATAACATGTAGTTATATAAATTCTAAATTGTCGAACAGACCTTAGAGCTGTTCTAAATTATTTTTTACCCCATTAACTGTCTATATTTAAAAACTGACCCCTTTTTATAACATATAGTTTCTAATGTTATTAAAACTATTTATTATACACATTTCTTATAAAACCCCTATATTATTCTAAAAATCACCAAATTACCCCAAAAGGTTATAATATCATTTCTAACCCATATACTTTCAATAGTTACCTTTCCACCCTATATATCATGTAATTTATAACAATGACATAAATAACTATATTATACATATATAATTTATTTTAACTCCAAATTCAACCCAATAAATTCCCAAAAATTCCTAATAGCCCATGGGTGTTTAAAATACCATTTTATACCCCTAAGTTTCGGTAATCCCACATATACCCCAACTGTTATAAAAAATGTTACAATTAAATACATAATCTATTATATAGTCATAAATAAATTACTTAACTTATCTAATTTGGTCAACACCTACCATATGGTCAAGGTTGACCTCCTTAATACTGCCTTGACCAGTATTTTCTTTATTTACGGTTTCTACCCACATTTTTCCATAAATTACAATTTGACCCAAAAACTTTATTAAATCTTATAATTTTTATTTAAACTCCTTTTAACTTTGATTTTCAGCCATATTCATATTTAGCCCCCAATTTCATTTAATTACAGCTTAACCCCTATTTCTTTTCGGTAAAATTTATTTATTACCTAAAACTTAATTTAAATTAATATACATAATTAAAATGGCCTAAAGTACATGGCCTTATTACAAACTTTAGCTTATAAAATAAATCACATAAATGTCTTAAAATACATTAAACTCTCGGCCCCACACCAGATTTTTCCAATATTTACCAAACTTCCACATAATGTCTTAAATTTGACAATTATGTTGATTAATCACTTAATTAATTTAACCAAAGTTTCTATAACATTTCCTAGTCATCTTTGAAGTAAAAAAGAGCATTCATTGGTCCACTCACGACAATCATATAATATAAGCTCCCAACGTATTAAACATAGGATTAATATGTTATACCTTGATTAGATGAGCTTTAAGGGCTGTTTGGCCATGGCAAGATGGGGAGAAAATTTAGGCAGCTTCTAAATATGTTCTAACAACAATAATATGATATAGTCAAGTTCCACAGGTTGAATATCCATAAGAACTTATAAGCCATTAAAAGCTAGATTTACCTTGAAGTCCCAAGGCTTGTACAAGGTAATTTCGGCCCTATTTTATCGAATAATAAGAGTATCAAAACACTCTTTAAACTAAGGTATATAACCTCCAATGATCAAAGTAGAAGAAGGCTAGGTTTTTACCTTGTTTAAAATGCCTTTAAAATGGATTTTAAGCTTGAAATCAACCACCAAATGAAGTGGTTGCAATTGCTACTGATTAAGCATGATAAATGAAGGATTATAAGCCATGGGAACAAAATAAATCAACCATATTTGAAGTAGAGAAGGAATTAGGTGCTTAAAGCACATATTTACCTTAATAAGTGTTCTTGCCTTGCTTCCCCCTTTATTTTGAGTTTAAAACGAGATTTCCTCTTCCCTTTGAACACCAAATCGTGCTAGATGAGTGGATGGAAGTGGTTGGAAGTTATCTTAATGGAAAGAGGAAGAAAAGAGGAAGAGAATGACATATTACATGTTTTGAATGTTTACTTTATGCCATGGGAGTTGCTCTATGAAGTTGGCTGCTTCCTAGCTCAACAATGAAGAACGGAGGGTCTGAAGCTTGCTGAACTCGTTTGGAATTGGGTAGAAGGAAAGAGAAGTCAATTTTGATTATAAGGTAAAGTAAGTTACTTTAGTGAATAGTTAATGGTGAGTCATTAGATTGGATAGATATTTTGGCATTAGGTGGGAATTGTTGGCAGCTGTCATTACCGCCCAGCATGGATATTTTTAGGTCTTTGGTCAACTTTGGCCAACTAAGTCAATTAAGGCTAGATTTTGCACTATTTGGATACTATTCACAATTTGTGCCAAACTTGAGAATTTTTGTAAATCACTTGATTTAGATTTACTAATGTGATACTAAGTAGTACACATGTTAATTAGGGTTGTATACAAGGTCATTTGGCCATCCAAAGTCAAGTTTTGGACACTTTTACAAATGTGTCTTAAGAAGTTTTAGTGCACCTTTTTGTGTTATAACTCATTCAAGAGCTTGGTTTTCTTTGTAATTGTTTTATTGTGTTCATTCAGAGTTATTATGCTTCGGAATTAAATTTGGATCCCTAGGAGTTCATTAGGGCACATGTTTTTACCTAAAGGTCATAAGGTAAAAATTCTTGTTTTATAATGACTTGGATGTTTCCAATTGGTTAAAGGCATGTTTGTTAGGCCTTGATTTCTTTGATTAGGTGTTTAATCAATGTTTAATTAGTTAGGGGTATTTCAATCTACCCCCCTTAAAAAGGCTTCATCCCGAAGTCGCTTTACTCAAATAGGTGTATAAATAACTACCCATATTATCACATAATGTATATCTATGTCATATAACATTTACACATATCATATTGTGCTTATATAGCACATAGGAATCATTTGTGGCGTTAATTCAAACTTATATGGATATAGGCGATCCATCAGCGCCATCATTTCCTATCAGGTCTACAAACCCTGACAACCTCCCCGAGGTGTCCATATCATTCCATCATTCCACATTCCACATCTAATGATTCATTTTGTATCTAAGCAATACCATATGTAATCGATCCACAAGTAATATAATATATCATCAGTATCATAAAAGATACTACATACTTGAGTGTGTGCATATTGTTCAAACAAGTATCTCATAGGATAGATACATACATACAAGTGCACACTACATACAAACAAATCAACAATGTATGCCCCGCATACCAAACAACACACCAACAAAACATCGTATGCCTTGCATACCACCAATTCACTGTATGCCCCGCATATGAAACAAACAAACAAACATCGTATGCCCCGCATACCAACAAACTACTGTATGCCCCACATACGAAACAAACAAAAACTTAGTGCACAACCAAGAGGCTCTACCCCCCTTAAAAAGGGTTACGCCCCCGTACCCCACAAATATACAACAGCCGCTCAACAAGGAGCACTGGATACTTGGCTCTTATAGATTTCTCCAACTCCCATATGGCATCTTCAACCTTTGGTGTGGATTATCCTCATATCAGAGAGACATGCATGACTCTAGCCTTCCCGGGCTCCAAAATATATAAAGGGTGAGGCACGTACTTCTTTGTGCTCTCTTCCAAATTCATTCTAATGGGCCCACACGCTCCGTACTGAGGTGAAGACCCATGAACATAGGGCTCAGTTTGCCCCTTTTTTCATTTTTGTCAATAAATTATAGATTGTTTATTATCAGCACTTATTGCTGACCTCGTTCCAATAGATAGTGATGTACACGGTCTTTTCTTAATTTGGAAACAGAGACATCTTAATCAGCGAGGTAACATCAATTGTATGCGTGTGCAATAAGATCTAAGTCGTATATCCGATGGTTTGGATTACTAGCACTGATGCGCACATCTTCCCTCACTGACTTTCAGCTTGAGGTGCAATATGACATTAGCTAATGTTAGTACTTAATCTCTTTGCACTTGTCTCTGTAATACCGAGACACTATTAGCCTTTATGTCCACGGAGAAAAAGCTTGTCATCCGTGTCTCCAGGTGGTTTGTTCCGGAGTAATACATTGTTGTAGTTCTTTGCTACTTCCTTCTTGTTTGGTAGGTTCCTTCTAGATGGCAAGAATTTGCTCAATCCTTATGAGGGTTCTACATATTTTTCACGCATGTAATGGGTTTTCATGTCTCTATCATTAGCGTTCACGTCTTCGAAAGGTTTCCTTTGTCTTCACCGTGTACTATCTACTACTCTATGTTGAAGTATCTTGGTTCCTCTAGCCCGTTGGTTTAATGCAGCTCTTCTCATCCATCTTCGAGGTAATTAGTTGCACTGGTCTGGATTTGCATCTCGAACCTTGGCACAGAGTTGACTACTTCTCGTGTTCCTTACACTACTTGTCTACATACATGGGGTACCTTACTGATACATTACTACTTACCTGACTAACTTATAAATAAGTCTATCAAGCCCACAAGCTCCTATGGGAGTGCGGTCGTCCCACGTCTCGTTTAGTAAACTAGTAATGTCTGTCACACGGTTATTGTGAAGTATTCTGTTGTCAATCTCCCTTTTGATGGATGTCCTTGTAGTCTGAGGTTGATCAGATTGTGTTATTGGTTATCTCGTGGCAGGTGTTGTTGCCCTAGTGGTATGGATGGTAAAGGTGGTTAGAGATGATACTTCGCTCCCTGGACCCGTGTCCTTCTAGTAATATATTGTATGTGGCACTCCTTTCTAAAGGTAGTACTGGTTGTTAATCAGTTAAACATTTAATATTGATTCGCCTTTACGACTGCAATCGGTTTGATTAAAATATTTGTGCTAGATTTAGCAACATTGGGTCTCCTATCTCGATCTCATTAAGTACTATACATGTTCTTTTCCTCCCGGTTATTTATTGTATGTTGGCGTGTGCCGTCATGCGCATAACATCCGCCCTGATCATTAGGTGCTCACGTCTCATCTATAATTCTCGATATGGTATGGGGTGAGTTCTCACATTTGGGTATTCATTTTCGTTCCCTCATCCATTTAATTGGATGTATTGCAGATTGCATAACAGCTTGAGCAACTCGGCTCTTTGCTCCCAACCATCCTCAGTGACGGTGGTGCATCTACAAAGGGTATGCTATTTTACACAAGGTCATGCTTGTTCTTAAGGGCTAAACATTCATCACTAGTAGTGATTAGCATTCAGTGCTGGTATACATTTATGGTATTTGGCTAATGAGCCGTGTTTGAAAATTCCTGAACAATTAAATTGGCGTGGTTTACAATGGCTATGTAATTCCTTCAGTTGCAATGGTCAGACCAGTAGGTCTTTCCGAGGTTTCATAGGTCTCTAATTTCAAAGGTTTGTACAAAAACTTTTACCAAAAATTTGGTATTTACTGGTAGATTATGATTTAGTGGTAGTTGTAGCACTTGCTGTGGCAAGTGTGCAAGGCAGATGGAAATTTCATTGAATTGATTGTCATAGCGCTTGTTTAATACCCCGGACCTAATAATGGTGATTAAATTACTCTAATATGATTATTAAAGGCCTAATGGTGCCTAAAGTGTATTGGTAAAGAAAATAAAACCAAAAGAAAAGAGAAAACGCTTGAAAAGCGAAAAACGCTAAAATGCGCGTTAAATGAGTATATGAGATATAAGATCTCGAGAGGGTCCGAGATGGATTCCTAAGGCTTAGTTAGGCCTAATAAGTATACGGGAATGATTCCCGAAGAAAACGGATCCAAATAATGGATTAAAACGCTAACGGAGTTTAAAAGCACGTTTTTTGAGAAAACCCGAAAACGTGACTTTAAGTGGTCAAACGGACCCGTAAAAATTATAGTTGATTACATAACTATAATTAAGTATTAATGGAAGCTTAATAACCATAAAAAATAAAAGAAACAAGAAAAATCCGAAAAACGGGCCCGGCTAGTGAATAGTGCCAAACCGGGTAAAATAACGAGCGTTTTCTGTCAGAAACCGAAAAAACGCTCCAGACTAACAAAGTAATGGGGGCCGGTTTTATAAGTCCCTCACACACTCACACACAAATAAAGAAAGAAAGAAAGAAAAAGGAAAGAGAAACAATAGTAAAAAGTGTAAAGTAATAAGTTACTTTCCTCTCTCCTCCCTTCTCATTTTCTTTCTACTCATTTGACTTCCTCACCTCTCTCATCCGTAGCTCCCCTCCTCCTTCCTCCTTGAGCGATTTTGAGCTGCAACAACAACAACAATGGAGGTCCCTCTTTCTCTTCATGCTCAAGCTTTGTTTAAGCTCCAAACTCAAAAATAACCACATATTTGTGATCCTCTCATCACCCTCTATCATCCTCTCTTTTCAAAACTCGAAAATAGTGAGTTTCATTTTCATGGGTGTTGCCCATTTGAGGAGAAAAGCACATAATCTTGAAGCTTGAAGCTTCCTCTTTCACCCAAGGTAAAAATATCCAAAGAAAATGCATCTTTTATTCACCCTCTTGTGTTGGCCGATTTTGGCAAGTTGTAATGCCTTGGTTTTTCCTTGTTTGAGCTATTCTCTAAGTCTTCAATGGTGGTTGGGAGTTTCCCCTTTGATTCTTGATCAAACCTCATCCTAGGGTTTCAAGGTAATCACCCATTTTAGAGCTTTAAGCATTTTAAATTAATGAGGTTAAGTGTTTTTACTTAAACTCATTTCTTGCCTTGTGTATTGAATGGGAGATGGGCAATCTCTTGGCCTTTGGCCGATTCTCGAGCAAAAGAAGGGAGAAGAGAAAGAAGAGGAGTGAAAAGAGAGTAAAGGCTTGTGAAGTTAAGGTAAATAAATTACCTTGGAGCCTAATTTAATGTTTTTAGTACTTTGGGAAGGGTTAAATAATTAATGAACCCTAACATGTAATAGAATGTGATTTATTGAGATGAGGAGAGTTGTGGTAGTGCCTAATGCAATTGTGAAGTAATGCTTGATTTAAGAGCCCAAGGAGTTAAGCATCTTGTGAATTATGCATTGTATTGTATTTGGTGAATTGATGGGTATTGATGAACTTGTGTGTGCTGATAGAACCCTTGCGGTTGGCTAGTTTTAGGATGATTTAAATGGTGGTATGAGTCTTGGGCAATGTTAGAAAAGTAGCCAAGTTATGGCAAAATTTGTGTAGGAATTTAAGGGGTTTGAGTATGGTTGTGAGTAAGCAATGACCTAGAGAAACTGGGTGTTAATGGTGGTTGTTTTGGCTTAGAAAATCACCATGGGAATACTTGTTTAATAAGAGGAGATTGATGCTAAAATCTGTAGCAAGAACTTGTGTAAATGCCTAAGGAGCTTTAGGAAAAGGAATGAGAATTCAGGGTTTAAGAGTGAGTCATGGAACTTGGTATGAGGTGTGCATTATCTTGGAAGTTTTGGAATGGTTAAATGAAGAGAGAACAATAATGCAAGTGTCAAGAGAGGTTAGAAAATGCACAAGGGTGCAAAGTGTTGAAATGAGAATGAAAAATGTGTGAATTTGAGCAAGAGTTTGAGTAAGGTTTGAGCCTATGATTTGAAGAGTTTTAGAGCATGTTTAAGGTGATTAAACATGGGAAAACTTGTGGAAAGTTTATGGAAAGATTAAGGGTGGATTAAGGAGGATGAATTGGGGTTGAAAAATGATGTATGTTGCAGGTTTTAGCAGGGTCCGGGACCTAGTCCATGGACAATGTCCCGGACCACCCCCAATTTTTATGTCGAGAGTGAACAACCATGTTGGTCCGGGATTTGGGATGGGGACAAGGTCCCGGACCATGGTAGAAATTCCGCCGAGAGTACACATCCTGCTTTGGTCCGGGACTATACTCAGGACAAGGTCCCGGACCATGGTAGAAATTCCGCCGAGAGTACACATCCTGCTTTGGTCCGGGACTATACTCCAGGACAAGGTCCCGGACCAGGTATTGTTTTCACCCGAGAGTTAGTTAATGAATTGGTCTGGGACTTAGGTTAAGGACCAAGTCCCGGACCACCCCCAGAAACCAACAGAGAGCATTTTTAAGGTTTGAAATGAGGGTTTAAATGTTAATGATGTTATAAGATGCTAAGGCCTTGTTTGGTGACATGTTAAGGCCTAGGAAGTGTAAGAAAGTGTTAGAAGTGCTTGAGAAGTGAGAACTCAAATTAACAAGAGTGAAACCAAGATAACGGGATAACGGGGTAATACGGGAATAAATAACATTTAATTATGTTCCGTATGAGCTTAGTATTAATAATAATGTTTGAAACGTTATCAGAGGATCGTGTGTGACCCGAGCAAGGTGAGATGACACAGTAAAAGTAAAAACCCTGGTGAAAGGTATGATTTCTCATGCCCCGTATGCTAACCGAGTTACTCTGATTTGTGTGTTTGTGTGCCGGCTTAATCAAGATAAAAGCATGAAAATAATCCCTTGTTTGATTATGGATGCCTTATTGTATGTTGTATGAACTAACATACTTGTATGCCGGTGTGGTCTAACATAGTGCATAGACCGACTCATAGAGAGTAGTGATTGACTAGAAAACCCGTAGATCGGGTAGTCTCATGAACAATGGTAATATGCAACACACACAAGCTATCGATTAAAGTATAACGATAACACAAACATATGAACTCCCTAAAATGTGAGGAGATGTACGGGTTGAGTAAATACCCGATAACGGTTAGAGAACCTTATTGAAACAATCCACGAAATAAATATGAGTGGAGAGATAAATGACCTCCATCGGGAGGATTGAAGTTAGTCCAATAATGTGAACTTATAAGAAAGGTAAAAGAGACCTAAGGGACTATGTAACTCCTTGAGACATGGTCGACCTCCTATATGAGGATCTTACCCGGTATAAGAAAATATCCGAATGTATAAGTATATGATTGTGAGGGTAACCCTTAAACCTAAGATTACCCGAATTTAAGTAAAGTTCCCAAAGTCATTAGAAACATCAAGAGTGATGCTCCTAGACTAATATACACAAAATTATTATAACTCCGAGAGAGGAGTGTATGGGAAAGTGAGTAGTCCGAGAGTAGTCGGACCTATGTAAAAAGAGATGGGAACTAAGAGAAAGTTCCAGGAGCTAGTTGAGCCTTCCCACCATGCTAGACCCAGAGTAGGGTCGAAACCGGGGAAGTAAGACTATGCTCGAGAGCCGTGAGTTTTGGCTTGAGCATGTATTAAGAGTAACAAGCGTGACGTAGGAGACCTGTAGAGTCTCGAGAATCTACAAGAGCTTGAGTATGAATAACCAAGAGAGTGGGTAAGATAATGAGCATAAATAACCCAAGAGTGTGGGTGAGCTAATGAGAATAAGTAACCCAAGAGTGGGGTGAGGGTGAGCTAATGAGAATAAGTAACCGAGAGTGTGGGTGAGTATAGTACGAGTAGCCCAAGAGAATGGGCGTGTAATGTAATTGAAAAGTAACCGAGAGAGCGGGAGAGGTACTGAATAAGAAAAAGGCATAGTGAGGTATAACCCTCATGGCCTAAGAGTAAACATATACAACTAACAACCTTGTTATGTTAGTTAGGAATTGTGCTCCCTGATTGGATGTAGATTCCTTGTGTAATATACATATATATTGCATTGCCATGATGCATGTTGTTTGATTAAAATGAACTCCATGTATATCCGACCCAAAGTAGTCGGCGTACCGCGGTTAGCACGCGGTATATGCGAATTTCATATTCAGCGTAAGCTGACCCCCTAGGGGGAAACGTTTTTAGTGTGCAGGTACTTGAAGCTGACCACGTTCGAGAGAGTAGGACGGGGACTGCTATGAAGCATGGGTAGTTAGATAGTAATTACTAATGCATTTGAAAGAGGTGTAAGTCCGAGTATGTTATCGGCATCCGTATATTGTAGACTCGGTTATAGTAAAGAAAGGAATTGAGTATTGTGTTGTATGAAGTACTCGGTTGTTCCAGTTCATCAGACCGTTACGGTAAGTAAAAAGGCCTGGTTAGCCACATGGGTGGCTAACGGCGGTTTCACCCCTCGTTGTAATTAGAGTTCCGCTGCGTGAGTAGGAGTATTTAGTAACGGTTTAAGAGGTAATGACGGATTAACGGTTGGGTGTTGTTCAGCTTGCTATTGCAAGTGCGCCATGCAGGTTGAGGTATTGGTTTAGTAATTACTAGCCTCGTTGACTCTTTCATCGTTGTGTATAGGTTACATGATTCGATCATAAAAAGTAGGGTTTCAAGTATCTTAGAAATTATGGTCACATGGTAGTGTAAGCACTAAAATTTCATTCATATATATACGGTCCGTCGAGGTTTCAGGATTACTTGTATCTCATACACATAATAGGTCCAAAAGTCATACATAAAAGGCGAGTGGTCACTAACACACTTCCACAAACTTACAACACATTCCTCTCTGTAATCCAAGGCTAAGTAGGTAACAAAATAAGCAAAAGCCTTCCCTAGCGGCCTCTCGGAGTTCAGGGTGCACCGGCCCCGTCAATCTTTCCCCTTCTGGGCTCTAGTATCAGTAGATGTCTGGCCTCTTGGCCGCCCCGAGGGGTGGCCTGATACGGCCCTCCGGGTTCCTCCAGCACTTGAACTCCCGGTGTGGCCCCCTCTTTATTGCAGTAACCGACACTCCACTTTACGGCCACTGTAGTCGACCCCAGGAAGGTCCTTCCCGCAACGCTTGCAATAGAAATGGCGCTGGGGCTGTCCGGTGCCTGATGGTGGTATTTAGTTTAAGTTAATATCTGAAGGTACAAAGGTTAAGGTAACAATTCAATTTAAGAGGAAGGTGCTCTCACCCTTAGGAGGCGCAGATCTCTGAGGCTGAGCATCTATAGCTGGGCCGGTCAACCGAGGGACGGGCTCTTTCCCCTTAGCACCCTGGGGACCCTGCTGTCCTTTCTTCTTGAAGAATTTCCTGTTAAGGTTTCGGGTCAGCAGTCATGAAATGTTTTTAATATGGTAAACAATTTGGAATGAGATAAGTCTTTACTTTCCCTTATTCTAGCCATCGCCTGGAGATGCTCCTCCACCCTCAGACTCTCCCTCTGGGTTCTTTCACTTCTTCGTCCCGAGAGTCTCTTCCCGAGTCTAGATGTAACACCCCTATCGCTAATCCCGTCATTACCGTCTAATCTTCTCGTACTTTCATACTTACGCAGCGGATACTTTCTTACACAACGGCGGGTGATATAATGCCGTTAGCCACCCACGTGACTAACAAGGCCTACTTCCATTACAGCATTGGTCTGATGGACCGGAATACCTGAGTACTAAAACAAATACAATCCATACTTCATTTACAAACCGAGTACTACAAGTCTCCATTCAATACATTACTTAATCCTTACCTTACAATATATCGAGTTCCTAAGTACGATACCAAAGTTCAACATCTTCCGCATGTCTATACATACTCCTTAAGAGTTAACATATTTCCCATTCCTCACAAACCTATATACTTTTCTAAATACAAAAGAGTGTACCGCTTGGTACACCGACACTTCAATGTGCTACAAGCCTTATACAATTCTTTACCATCCATAAATTATCCCTAGCTAATTAAGCATAGCAGCCGGTCTCTTACAACGATCTTAACAGCTTCGGGTACCTGTAAAATAAAAACAATGCCCCAAGGGGCTCAGCAAAAAGCTGCATATGAAATCCGCATACCCCGCGTACTAGCGAGGGTACGCCGACTACTTGGTCGAATAAATGCGGTTCATTTTACTCATACATATATACATGCTTTCATATGCAATATTACAATACATAGCAAGCATACATACATATATTCGATACACACAAGAAAGACAATACAAGTCAACCATTCGTACTTACTGTTACAGAGATACGCTTCTCCAATACATACACAATACTTGTTAGCTTCTTTACATGCCCGGGTTAATCGGTTGTACATTACTCTTTTACTCAAGGTCAATGACTTACACTAGCCAAGACCGTTACTCATACAATACTTTACTTACTGACTTACTTACTCAAGTTAAGTCGGTATGACCACCGGGTAGGGACTACACCGTCCCACCACCGGGCTTTAGGGTGGCTCACCAATCTTGGATGCTACCCATTTAAGGGGTTTGGTCCTAGAAAGGATTCAGGCCAGGAATCAGATCCAACCTCTTGTGTCTCCTTATCCTCACGCGTGGCCGAAACTATATCGCACTTCTACTCATTCCATTTTACTCAATACTCAAGTTAGGAGTTAGATGGTTAGGAATTAGTAGAAGTCAATACTTCCATACCAATGGTTAATACACTACCCAAGTACATTACAAGGTAAATATACACTTCATTCTCATCCATTCCATGAATTATACAAACTGAATGTTCAAGACAATATAACAAGAACAATATAAAACAAGCACAAGTAAGTGCATTAAAATCTGATTTGTGCATTTATCTTATTTAGGTGATCATATAAGCGCACAAATCGAGGTAACCAAATTAGGATACAAAGCATGAGGAAATCATACCGTTCACCGTCGTACTCGTACCTCCGGTTTCCTTTCGGAATTCAACTATCCAAGTCCAATACATACATAGGGTTGTATGGTCAATAATCTATCATTGACCTACTCATTCCTTCACTAATTCTTCCAATGTATACTTACTAGTTCTTTACATTCCATATTGGATTATGAAAATCATCCCTTTCTAGTTACTTCTTTTAACTTCCTTTCTTACTTACATACTTACTTCCTCACCATTTAATGCTTTTAATGGTGTGTTACCAAGGTCCAATATACATATATACATATATGATTACCATTTTTTTTGGGTCCGACCGACCCAGATGTGACCCGACTGACCCAAAACCCTCTGGGTCGGTTGAAGTCAGAAAGAATTCGACTCCTGCAATTTGTCTGGACCTACCCACGACCGACCCAACCTCCTGGGTCGGTCGAAGTCAGAAACATCGACTTCAGAAATCCTTGCCCGACCGACCCATGACCGACTCACCCGTCTAGATCAGTCGAAGTCAGTAAGTTCACGCTTCATTTGTTTTAGCCCCGACCGACCCATGACCGATCCAACCTTCTGGGTCGGGCGAGAGTAGAATTGCCTATTCGGCTTTGTTTCAGTTCTATTCTTTTACTTATTTCTTCCCCAATCTTCCTACATGTAATCCCACATGTTTTAACACTACTTAGGTCCTCTAATTTACCTTAGTTCATCCATTAACTCTCCACTAAACTCCTTACTCAATTCTAGATTAAGTTACACAATTTTTCTCACTTTCATTCCAGCACCCATATCAGTTTTTTGTTCCTTCTTGCAACAGATTTTTGTTCTACTTCCTACCATCCAACACTACCAATGCCTCTTCTAGCATTCTAAATACCTTACTTTACATCCTAGCCTTTCCCATTACTTAGCTCCTCCCAAATCTGTTTCAAAGTGGTTAACTACACACTTTAAGCTCTCCAAATACACCTAGTTAGTTCCTAGGTTGTCCCCCTTCTTATACCACTAAGTCTTCAAATTTCCATACAAATTTGGGCAGAGTTTCCCCTATATTTTTAACATTGCCCACACATTGTTTCAGCCCATAGTTCATTCACAATTCCCATATCAATATCAACACCAATCCACACCAATTCACCTATACATTTTCCTGCACACATACATATATCCCCCAAGGGTCTCCCAAGTTTTTAAAAATCTTTTATAAGTTTCAAGAACTGTTGCATTCTCTACTTCATTAACCTACTACATACTACTCATTACCATATACATTACACATTTCTAATACCCAAAATCCATTACACTACACAATACAAAACCAACTCAAGGTAAAAGTATTTACCAGGTGATTTAAGTTTCTCCTTTCTTTCTTTTCCCTTCTCTTCCTTTCTTCTTTCCTTTCCTTTCTTCCCTTCCTGTTCTCAATTTCAAATGGAGTTCACACTCCCATGCTACATCCCATACCAATACACAACAATTACTTAGAAAATCATCCTTAACTAACCTAGAACTTTGGACATGTTTCTAGGGTTTAGAAAAGAGCATTACCTTCCAATGAGCAGGTGGAGTTTTGGACAACAACCATGGCAAAATCCCAACTCCAAAAAGGAAGCCAAAATCGGCTGGAGCGCAAAGAACAAAACAAGAGTTCAATGTGAATTTTCGTTTTGTCAAATGGAGCAAGAAAAGATGGGTTTTCAAGACTATTTTTACCTCAAAATACTAAGGTGAAGGAGGAGCTTCTAATGGTGGACTCAAACCTTCAAATGGAGAATACCCATGGAGATGAAAGTGGCTGTTTTCGATTTTTGAAAAGATTGAAATACTCTCCTTGACAAGGGGATTTCAATGGTGTGGTTTTTATAATTTTTGGAGGAGTTTTGAGCCTTCAAAAATTGGAGAGAAGGTGAGGGCTGGTGTGGTGCTCTTCAAATCGCCATTGGAGGCTTGGGGAAGAAGAAGAAAAATGAGAGAGAGGGAATGCGAGAGAGAGTGAGAGGGAGAGAGAGGGGGAGTAGAGGAGAGAGAGTGCCACTTTTTGCTTTTCTACTTATTTCTGTTGTCCTTTAGCAAATAAGAAGAGAATTAAGAGAGTGAGAGAGAGAGGCCAATCGGCTACACACACACACCTCTACAGATTTTTAATTTTTATTTGCAAAAGTGGACACATTAGTTTTGCTTTATTACAGTTTACACCCCACAACTTCTCGTTTTTACAATTTTTACTAACCGGAACCCGTTTTCCGAAATTTTCTCGTTTAATTAATTTTTTATTGGTTCTCAACCTTCATTAATTTTTATTAACGACTATTTGGTTGACCAAAATTATTACAAGTCTATTTGACCCGCTTTAAGTCGTGTTTTACCGGTTTCCTCGAAAAACGTTTTAAGGTTCGTTTATGCTTTTAATCCGTTTTAAGGATCCATTTTCTTCGGGAATCGTTCCCTCAGGTTTATTTAGGAATAATTAAGCTTGTAAAATACTTATTAGCCTAATTAATCACTATTTTTAATTACGGGGTATTTCAATCTACCCCCCCTTAAGGAACTTTGCCCTCAAAGTTGCTCAAGGTTTACGGTTTACTATTTCTACTCATTTGGCAAACCAATTGCCTCAATGTACTTTACTTACTACCACCTTATAAGGTGTTCACAATTCTTATGCTACAAACGTACACAATCCCAATGCAATACACATAACACGATTACCATACGCACTACGCATTTACCATACTGAATACCATTCGTACTACGAATTGTGTCATATACCGTACAACACAGTTACATTACTCATTGTATATACATACTCAGAATACAATTAGCACTACCCTGTGCCACAAGGTTGGTGATTCGTTATCTCTAACCATCCAGACCTTTCTAATGCCAAGATCATATCTTCAAACATCCTTATGGATTCTCAAATCCTTTTACTACGTCCATACATCCTCGGTCCATTACACACGGTGTTCACATACAATACATACAATGCGATGCAAGCATGGCATCATGCAAGCATAACACAATTCGCATTACAACCGACTCCTTGGTTTTACCATCCCTCGATGTATACACTCATAGGGTTGAAGAAAACTTCTTGCTAATATTGGTTAGAAATCCTTTTGCACACAATCAACTCCTAAATCCAATTTATACACATTACATCAATTCTATGCGTGATTACTTGTGACCACTTGAGGGGAGCTTCAAGAATCATTCGACCCTGATGTGATCAGCATCAGTGTTGAACTATCTTTCCACCCCCAATTTGTGTTCGGTTTCCCTTGATCTGATCAGGATCAAGTTCGACTTCCCACATCAATTTCACACAATCAAATAATTGAATTATTTCCATTTTCTATTGTTTTATTCTTCCTAGTCATAATTACAAATTTATACATCTCCAAAGGATGGAATTCATTCCATCAATCCTCCTCAAGTTTATTCTTCAATTCTAGAACTTTGGTTATCAGTCCTCCTCAATTTACTTCCATTGACCTACCTAGGAATACACTACTTATGGACTTAATTCATCGATTACTCTCAATCATTTCATACGATCTCTTTAAGGAATACAATACTTACGGAGCTCCGTCCACTACTCATTCTCAAGTTGCCTCCAATAATCACCTAGGGAACTCAATTCCCTCTAGGTTCTACATCGGTTTCATACCGACTCATGCATCACAATGCCATGTCTATTCTCAGCTAGACACACAAACTATAGGGATTCTCTTTCCCCAGGAGTTTCCCTACTCCTTCTCTTTGTATACTCACACACGAGTTTACAAGATGGGTATATTTTTATATATGTAATATTCACATTACTTGAGCATAGTGCCCATAACTATGCTATGAATGGTGCATATGTTTATGTAACATACATACCAATCATGTAACAATTCTCATTTGTGCTATGCACATTATAGTTTACGTGTTTAATACATAAAACTTATATTAAGCAGTTTTTGCTCTACCCCCCTTTAAAGGGATTACGCCCACGTAATCTACTATATGTTATTATTTAACATTGGTTCACTCAATTCAGGTATCCTGAAGCGCTTTAGCTTCCTTACGGTCTTTTATACAATATGTTCTGGTCAACGGGTCTTAACCATACTAACGGTTTAGTCCCTGCACCAAGAATTCTCTTTGAGGTTTATTTAACTCGTAACCGGTTCGGTTCTAGCCTATCAGGCTTCAAGGCATTGATCATTAGTCATTCTCACATACTTACTAGGTATATTTAACCAATGAGCTAGGCCCACAAGCTTCTACTGCGTGACCCTAATAACTTTAGTGCTTAATGCACTCTTTTATTATTTCAATTGTGTTACACATCTAGTTCTTATCTCTTTTATCTTGAGTTATACGGTTTCTCAGCCAGCGCGTGGTATCCTTTATCGTGCGCGAACTTATTGTGTTATAGATTTTCTATCCAGTGTCTGGAAATCTATTATGCATACTGCTGTATACTTCTGTGTTTATTCATTCTGTTCTTCCGACTTGTTGTCGGTTGAGGTCTAGCTACTACCTACTGTGTAGTGTTTCCTCTGATCATTGGTTTCTGGCTATCCACTCATGTAGTGTTATACCAGTTTTCTTTTATTGCACAATGTCGCATTTTATAAGCCTCGATTCTTACAGTGTTTATGATTGTGTTTCTGCTTTTATTCTGGTGGAATTCATAGGTTGTGATTGTTGGTGTCTCCAACGTTCCTCGTACATGCTTGGCCGAAAGGCCGCACAGTTTATTACTAGGTTTATGCTTACACTGGCTTGCGCCATGTTCACTGTTGCGTTGACAAATCCTCAGTATTTAGTATGGTCAGTTGTTCGGCAATCGGGTACTCTTGCCCCAAGTTATTACTCCTCTTATTGAGTTGATCCACTAGGTATACGCTTTCAGTTCCTTATGATGTTGCATTAGGAATGAACAATGCGTTACTTGTGTGATCCTTGTTATATGGTTCAGATTATAGGCCTTAATGCCTAGTCTGTCTACCAATTCCTACATCTCAACTCCGCTGGGTCCAGCTCATGGTTTGTTTACCATGTCATTGTCTAATTACATTCTCATAGTGGTCGCTTGTTGCGTACCATCTTCTTATTCATTACACAAACCTTGTTTTCACGGCCTATGCCACTGTGGTAGCTTGCCTTTACTCATTGTCATTATTGTTGGCCTCATTACTCAACCGTACACTTCTACGTTACGTTTTATATTCAATTCCTTCGTGGTGTAAACACATTGAAAGTTCTATAGGTTCGTGTGTAGGGTGGTCACCGTATCACACTGTAAGATCATTATCTTTTAAATGTGGAGGTTCTACTCCAGATTCGAGTTCATGTGTAGGCTAGTCTGCCTCACATTCTTTCATCCCATATGGTACGGTCACCAAATCACTTGGATGACCAGGGAAGAAGTAATCCATTGGGTCACAGCTCCTTCGAGCGTTGGTCATTTGATGTGTCAAGATACGGATTCACATTGCTTGTTCTTGACATTTAATGTCTCCCTAGTGCTGAGCATTGGTTATAGGTTCGAGCTGTGTAGTCTTACTTCTCTGTGTACATCGCCGGGACATCCTAAGGAACTTCAAGGGTTTTCTGGTCCCGTTCTCCAATTGAAGAGTATCCTATCACTGATAAGTGAAAGTTCTTTTTGAGAGGTTTGTTTCCACTCATAAGTCTCATGACAAGGTTTACTATGCTAGTCTTTGCTTTTATATTTCCGCCATTCATATAATGGTTCACCATATGCTTGGTTGCCTATGGAATACACTTACCCCTTCGAGTCCCTATGCTCTTTAAGCGATGTGATTCTATAGTCCACCTTATACGCATTCCGTGTTTATTTCTAAACCGACTCTTCTTCGGTTTTCACAGTTGCTCTCAAAGCCTCTTTCTAGTCATAGTAGTTTGGAGATCTCATTTCCTTGTTCAATTGTCTCTTGGCAATAACTACATGCTCAAGCTTTGTTGTTATGGTAGGTGGAAGCCTTTTCTAAGGGTTCACATCATCACCGCATTGTTGGACTTCCGTTAACGGGAGGTACTTGACAAGTGTTGTCATCATCATGATTCCCATGCCTCTGTGCTACCATTTCTACAGAAGGCATGAAGGGCAATTAAAAGCCTCTTCAACTGTATACTAGGCTGATGCCCTAGTGTCAATAACACTGAGGTAGCCATTACTTCAAGCCGCTCATTATATTGAGTTCGAATTACGTGATTCGATTGTCGTTCTGCTCATTGTAGGAAATAACAATTCTCAACTTGCCATTTTCGGCAGTTCTTCTTATTATTCAAAGTGGGTTTGCAACCATTTAAGTCTATATGACGTAGTTGGTTCATGGCTATTAAGCCTTATTACTGCAAGCTATGCTCCTTGCGGGATGCTTATACATGTTTCCACTTCCTTGTATACCATCATAGGTTGGAGGTATTACTGGGCTTCTTGGCACAGTCATTGCATCACGCTTCTGTTCATGGGAGGCCCCTTAGGTGATCTGGTTTTGATCAGTGCCTCTTAAGGATTTACGGTATTTCCCGTTGGTTGGAATCCCTTCGGTATTCTAACCGAATGTATTCGCTTAAACACTTGTGTTCTCATCACAATATTCTGTTCAACCACTGTTGACTTATACACCCTTCAAGGACTGCTCCTGCGTGTTATTAGGTTACGTCATTACTTCTGACTAGTGTTCATGATATGTCGTATTAGCTACACCGCCGTGCGGTAGCGTATTTAAACTATCCTGTTTAGGGTCATAGCGTCTCCCATTCTTGGGTAGACTATTGATACTTCCTCCTTGTGTTCTACACCGGTTCAAACATCCTCTTGGTGAAGATTAATATTCCCGATAGTCATGGTAATTGTTCATGGAGTTCTATCCCGTTCATCGAACATCGACGTGTCCGTGTAGGCATCTACCTTACTGTTTGTGGCTGGGTATTCATTCCAGCTTCCATGCATTCGCTTTGAAACTTTTGAGACATATCCAATGTCTTATACTAAATAATCTTTGCTCCTTACATCTTATAGTTCTTGTTCATGATCCTCATATGAATTGTCTAGGTCACTTTACACTCGTTAGTTCAACTACGTTCTTCCTTCTTGATCGTCTGTGGCGTTCAACTGTTCTGGCTTAAACTTACTTACGGTCCGTAGATCGGAGGCAACTACTTCTCATGTTCTGTACACCACTTGTATACATGTGTGGGGTACCTTACTAATACAAAACTACTTACCCGACCATCCTACAAGTAGGTCTGTTAGGCCCGCAAGCTCCTATCGGAGTGCGGTCGTCCCACATCTCATTTTTGTACTCTCGTAGTGTGCGTCACACGCCTAGGTGAAGTATTTAGTTGTCAACTCCTCTTATCTTGTCCTATGACAGCTTATTGTGAAACTTCTGGTTTGGTTTTAAAATCTAGGGTTTTAAAAGAAGCCTTTGAGTATTAAAAGGAAATTTTGGGTTTGAAAGAAAAATTTTCCTGGCTCTTCGATGCCGGTTGATTTTGACCAAGTCTAGCTTCTCGCTGACTGGTACATTTCTTACTACAATGGTTGGACCATTAGACCCTTCCAAGGTTTCATTCTTCAAGTCCTTGGAATTTGTGATCC
>CM041776.1:421341886-421412101 GCA_023374045.1 Limonium bicolor | reverse complement strand
TATAGTTGTTTCATTGCGATCACGGTACTTTACTAAGTACTGGTGGTTTGTTAAAAGTCTTTTCGAAAAATCCTGTTATTACTGCACTTGCCGTGGCAAGTGCATGGCACTGGTGGTTTTTAGGTTAAGCTATACCGATCACGGTATTGTTTCCTTGAATATTCGGTAGCCTTGTTGGCTCTTCATTTGATCTACTAATCTTTTAATGAAATACCCCAAACCTTAATATATTAATGAACAATCTAATTAGGATATACTAAGGCTAGAACGTGCCTTAGAAATATTAGAAGAAGTGTTAAACAACAATTTACACCAAACATGCTTTAGGAACAATTAGAGCAAAAGGTGTATTAAAGAGCACAAATAACTTAGGGAACTACCAATAAGATCCCAAGAGATTTCAAATGTGAAATACCTCTAAGATTAGTAATACGCATTAAGCGGAATTAGCGTTTAAACCGAAAACGTAGCTTAGAGCACAAAAATGTGCTTTAAAGAAAAATGTGCTTTAAGCATGTATACATGGAACGAAAAGGCTAATTAGCCTAAATACCATAAAGAAATAAGGGAACAACAATTAAATGGTTATAGGAGCCATTACGTATACACACAAATTAAGTATACAAAGTCCACAGTAAACAGGTACTAAACTGACGAGAGTCAAGGAGAAACCACTAAACGACTTGGTTTAAATTGGAATGAACAACATGCTATTTCATGAACAAAGTTTCTAAAGGTTGTAAATATATTAAGGACACATTTAAACTAGCCAAAACAAATTGCATAATCAATGTGAACCCGGAAGCACATAAAATGATGTTTTAAGGCATTTTGGCTATGTAACATACCCAACACATGGTATAAGTCCTTATGAACGAGATTAATACATCTAATGTTACATATATTTATAAGGGAGAAACAAAAAAACAGGTCAAAAGAGACCTAAGGCTGCCTACTTGAAGAGGTGAGTCATTAAGGACAAAAATGCTTTAATTTTTACTATTACAACAACCAAGACTTTCATTAAGTGCCATATCATCCTTGTCCTCTGAGTAAATCATTAATCAGACACTTACCTGTCATTATGAGAGCTCCCAAATTCGTAGCTCCTCCTCTCTTTGAAGAAACATCACAAAAACTTCAATGTTCTTGGATTAGAACCTTAAAGAACAACTTGTCTTGGACAGATCATAACTTTCGCATCTTAAATCCAAATAACAAGATTGATAGCTCGTTGGAATTCTCTTTCGACGAGCTTTACAACCATAGATCATGAGCCCCCAGATTCTCAGGAAAAACCACGAAGAAGTGCCTTTGATTCTCGAGGTAAAACATTGTCTTCTTGGAAACTCTTTGTTCTTACATTTTCACCAAGGCCGAGTGCCTAGGGTTACTAACCCTCCTTATTCTTCATCTTATTCTATGATTTTGGATCCAATTTCTCTAGCAAATTGCTGTCAAAATTTCTAAGGAAATGAAGCTTAAATATTAAGCTAATGGTTAATATACAAGGTAAATCCTACAATTACCTATTTCAAGGTTCTAATTGTTGTGAATATAAGATCTAACATGTTCTTCATCTTATTATTTATTGCCAAAATTTTGGTGATTAATATTCAATTTTTAGCTTATTAAAAGTTAATGTTTATTAAATCTAAGAATAGATTTATACTCCTTATGATATAAGCTTCAATATAAACTATCATAATATACAAGAAAAATTCATATACTATGAATTTCAATATGGCCGAAAATTAAGGGCTTATTAATGAGTTAGAAAATTATCTAACTTAGTTAAATTAAAGGAATTAGAGTAATTAAGAGTAATATGTAAAATTTAGGAAGTTTTGGTACCTAAAGGTGAATACCAAAAATTAATGGGGTCAATATGGAATTTTTGAGAGTTTAGATGATGAGAAAATAATTGTAGAATTAAGTTTACAATTTATAAAGAGTTTATAAGTGTTATAAGGAATTTATAAGGTTTTTGGTATATTTAAGGTTAATAAAAGATGGTATTTATATACTATAACATTAGATAATAAAATCTGGTGGTTTGGAGATGTTTAAAATGATTTTTGATGTTCAAAAATCTGTAGGTAAATTAATTACGAAAATTAGAAATTAATTGGAGTTAAATTGGTTACTAAATGAAAGAATAAACCACAAGGGTAAAATGGTAATTTTACCGGTCAAACGTGGTCAAACATGGTCAATGCCAGTTTATAAAATATTTAGATGAGTTAGAATAAAAAATTATAGCAAAAGATTAGGTAATAAAATGTTTAAGGGATAAAAAGTTAAGATAAATTAACTTTAGGGGTAATATTGTAAATTTTGGAAAGTTTGGGAGTTTGACCATAAAAGGCTGGTCAAACTTGGGCATGTTTTGGTAATTGACCCAAAGTATAGAAGAAATTAATTAAGAAAGACTTTGGAAGAAATTAGAAATAAAAATAACAAGTTTAGAACTTATTATGAGTAAAATAGAAATTAAGAGAAAACTATGGGTAAGGAATGTAAATAACACATTTTGATGTGTTTAGAAGGTTAAGGAAATCAAATAAAGAATTTAGAAACAAGCTGTAAAAGAAACAGAGTTAAGACGGGGTTAAACGAGACCTGTATATAACTTAAGGTATACGAGGGGTATACCCGTAATTTAATAAGTAAAGATGAAATCAATACTTAGAGTATTTTAAAGAAAATACAAGTTATATTGGAAAAAAGAAATAAATACGTATGATACAGAGTATCATAGGGACATATACGAAAAATGTTGGTATACATGAATAGTACTCGTATATGTGAATAGTATCTGTATACATGAATAGTACTCGTATACGTGAATAGTATCTGTATACATGAATAGGAGATACATATACAGGAACAGTAAAATACGAGGCGTATATGTGAATAGTGAAATGTGGTGAATAGTAAAATACGAGGCCCTATAAATGAATAGTAGAATACGAGACCGTATAAATGAATAGTGAAATACGGATGAATAGTGAAAATACTAAAACCTAATACAAGGTCCGTATAAGTCTAAAGTTGCTAACTGTGCAATTAAGTAACTGCTAACGACGTTTGCAAGTTAAAGAATTAGAATTGAGTTTGAAAACACTCCTAAGTGAATGAACCCGTTTAACGGTAAGCTATTACACCCAGGATAACCTAGAAAAAGGTTTAAGTTGAAAAGAGAACCAAATTAGTTCTAAGACGCAGGATACTAATACTAGTTCTGGTTACAGATCAAGATAGTCGGAGGCGTTGGCGGATTAGGCGTACGTGGTGTTAAGAGCTAGCCAATCTCCGGTGTACGGTATGGGATTCTTGTAGCTTGTTTGCTAACGAAGTCTACCTCGGTTTGTGTGCTATGTGTTTTTGTGATACGACCAAACAAGATTAAGCATGAAACCGATTTACTGTGTTGTTATTGTGTGTCCATTGTACACTAACACGACTTGATTCGGAGCTTGTTCATTAACTATGTTTAGTAACAATTGTATAAGGTTTTAAATACTCCCCGTTGTTAGTTGGTTAATACCGAGAGAGGTTTAACTAACAAATTGTCAATGAGACTTCAACTAACTGGAACTTGGGGAAAGAGGAATCCGGGACTGACTCCGGTCATGCATGTTTAGGTTAGGAGGTCGGCATTTGTATCAGATCTGTCTTCCGCATATGGCTCGTCTACGACTTGTCGCCTAGGGTCGACAAACAGACCCAACCAGCTCGAGTGAACTGTTCGAGTTGGGAGGCAAATTCAGGAGGCGCGGGATGGTCTAGCCTACATCCCTCATAACTTAAGAATTTGTGTTTATTAACCCAATGGAGCTAATAACTCATTGGCTAGGGTTGCTTTGACCCGACAAAAATAAACAATTCAGTTAGAGAACAACCAGTTCTATTAAGACAACGGTTGACACTTATAAGGTATGGTCAAACACAAGAACTAAACAATTCTCAGGCCTCAGGAGTTAGCAATCTAACTTACTCATCAATGGGCGCCCATTACGACGTTCGATTTGTTTGAGCTGTGAATGTTTCACATAAATGTGTTGTTTGTTATCGTACTTATTATTATTTGTATGAATAAACAATTGCATGTATACGACAAAGTAGTCGTGTGTAACCCTGCTAGCTTGTGGGCTGCACGTTTTCTGTACCAGCAATATGCTGAGCCCCTTGGGGCCTGTGAGTAGGTACCGGACGA
Organism: Limonium bicolor; assembly: GCA_023374045.1. Lineage (NCBI taxonomy): Eukaryota > Viridiplantae > Streptophyta > Magnoliopsida > Caryophyllales > Plumbaginaceae > Limonium > Limonium bicolor. The sequence continues at coordinate 421,407,882 of CM041776.1, read as the reverse complement.
GGACTCAACCTGAGAGTAGGAGTGGGTAGAGTACTCCGGGTGCTTTTACATTTGTTACACGAGTTGTGCATGTACACTCGTTTAGTATATTGATGAGATGTTAGTATGATGTATTAGGATATGAGATACTCGATATAAGTTGTGGTTTATGGATTGTAATGTATAGATGCTCGAGTAATTATGTAACACCCCCAAACACTGGCCTAAGAGTTAGGGGTATTACACGCCGCGTATTATTACATAATAACGCAAGGCTCTAATAAGCAAACTTAAACAGATAAACAAATAAGGCCCAAACGAAATACTTAAATAAAGTATAATCAAATGATGTCGTAACATCCCAAAAGTATTACAAACCCACCAAACAATATCAAAGCGGAAGCTAACAAGAGGCCCAAAGGCTCAAATTCAATACAAAGTCTCAAAGAATAAATAACAAATAAACTAAACTCCAGAGCTGCAAAGTGATCCTCGCTGATCAATCTGCAATGTTAGATAAAGTAGGGGAATGAGCACACAACTATGCCCAGTAGATGACCAACTTCATCAACCAGCATGCTCAAAACATTTTACAGAATATTGACAAATCAGAAGGAGTCAAAGGAATCCATAAATAGGTCAGAAACAGAACAGAAGTCCATACAATGGAGGACTAAACAGAGTCAGAAGCAGACAGAAGCAGAAAACAGAGTGGGACACTAGCGATCACAGCATACAGACAGAACGAGCAACCAGCTCGTGAACAGAACGAGGAAACCTCACTCGTAAACAGAACAGGTGTAAACACCCGTGAACAGAACGGGGAACATCACCCGTGAACAGAAGGATCCTACATAGCGCGCTACGAGACAGCGAAACCAGCCATCCAAAGGCTCAGACACAGAGATAACTAGGTCCCAAAACAGAAGCTTAAATACAGATAAGCATATGTGCACCAAAGGCACCAGAAAGCACATAGATGGCTTGGAAATCAGAAGGGGAATCCAACCCCGCAAACGGAAGTCAAAACGGAGCTCAAACGAGCAAGTTATGTCAAAACAGACTGTCCGAACTTGTGTCCGGACATCAATGTTCGGACACAAGTCGAGACTCAGAAGTGAAATCAGACAGATGTCCGAACATGTGTCCGAACTACGAAGTTCGGACACAGGTCGAACTTCAAAACAGAAGAAGAGTCAGAGGTGTCCGAACATCCAAGTTCGGACGGATGTTCGGACGTTCTTCGGAAATCAGAACGTGTAGAGTCCGAACTTGTGTCCGGACATCAGATGTTCGGACACAAGTCGAAGCCAAAATCAGAGAAGGCAGAAGGCTGTGTCCGAACTTCAAAGCTCGGACGGAAGTTCGGACACAGCGAAGACTTTAAAATAAGCGCAACAGGGTATGTCCGAACGTCAAAGCTCGGACAGACGTTCGGACATACCGAAAAACTCAGCAAACAGAAGCGATTTTCACACAGACAGAGGCATCAAAACCAACTCAAATCAACACACGCATTTCCAAAACAACCTTGGGGGTTTAATCCATTGAAATGGCATTAAAACAGGCACAAATCACACACAAACACAAGGCAATCATTGAATAATTTGCAGAATCCGAACTCCCCAAGGCTGAACACACGGATCGAATCCGAAAGCCACCTACCTCGAATTAACAGCAGACGAACCACTAACTGAACAGCAGAATCCAGCCAATGTAGACCCTCAAACGCAGACCGAACGCAAACCAATCACTGAGCAAAACACAATTGCAAAACTCCCAATTCAGAAAACGGAACCCAAACTCTGAAACTGAAATTACAATCCAAAACTGCACACAATCCTCACCTGAATTCGTCAACAAGGGAACCAACGGGAAGAAAACGAGTGCAGCGCGCAGAGGACTGAAGATTCTGGCAATCAGATTGCAGAGACCAGAATTAGAAGGAGGAAAATTCCAAAACCTAAACCTCAAACTGAATTGTGATAACCATATACAATTCGCAAACCTGATCGGATGAAGAAGAAGAAACGCAGAATCCACCAATAGAACTCGGATTCAGAAGTCCAACCAGCAGACTTGACTTGGATGAACGCGCAGTTGAGAGAGAACAGAGAGAGAAAGCACAGAGAAGGAAGGAGCGTCTGAATATTCAAAACTGACGGGGTTAGTGGAGTCGTGGAAGCGTGAGAGAAAAGTGATTTAGGGATTATTAATATAACTCATTACTTAATAATCCTTACCAAGAATAAAAAAGAAGAAAGACCATCTCGCCCTTGTCTTTACTAAGAAAGACTTCCATGTCCTGAATCCAGATACATCCCATAAGGCCACTTGTGACGAAATAAAATAATAACTTTGGGTTATAACATCACCTCCCCCTTAAAAGAATTTCGTCCTCGAAATTAAAACATACCTACTGCTCGAAAAGGGCGGGAACTTGGAACGAACTTCGCTTTCGACCTCCCAGGTCGCCTCTTCCTCGGACTGACCCGACCACTGCACCTTCACCAAGGGCATGGTCTTACTTCTGAGCTTACGAACATCCCGGGCTAAGATCCTCGAAGGAGCTGCTCGAACGTGAAGTCCTCCCTCAACTGAAGCGGACTGAAGTCGATCACATGAGATGGGTCCGGAATATACTTCCTCAGCATAGAAACGTGGAAAACACTGTGCACTGCTGCTAAAGATGGAGGCAGAGCCAACGATAGGCAACCGGTCCGATCCTCTCTAGGATCTCAAAAGGACCCAAAAACGAGGGCTAAGCTTGCCTCTCTTCCCAAACCGGACGACTCCTCGAACTGAGGACACCTTCAGATACACATGATCGCCCACCTCAAACTCTAGAGGTCGTCTCCTTTGATCGGCGTAGCTCTTCTGACGACTCTGAGCCACCAGCAAGCGCTCTGATAGACTGGATCTTGCTACCAGCATCCTGAACTAAGTCTGGACCAATCACAGCTCTCTCCTTCAGATCATCCCAACAGATGGGTGATCTGCACCTCCTGCCATACAAGGCCTCAAACGGAGCCATCCCGATACTGGTCTGGAAGCTATTATTATACGCAAACTCTATCAGTGCAACATGCTGATCCCAGCTGCCCCCGAAGTCCAACACACATGCCCTGAGCATGTCCTCAAGGACCTGATTCGTCCTCTCTGTCTGACCATCGGACTGAGGATGATAAGCTGAACTGAAAGACAACCTCGTCCCCATAGCCTGGTGCAAACTCTGCCAGAATCTGGACAAACTCAGACTCTCTGTCAGACACATAGAAGCGGGAACCCCATGTAGATGCACAATCTCATCCACGTACAGCTGAGCCAAGCGATGCAAACTGAAGGTCTTCCTGACAGGTAGGAAGTGAGCGCTCTTCGTGAGCCGGTCCACAATGACCCAAACTGCATCAAAACCCCTCGGAGTCTTAGGCAGTCCCATAACAAAGTCCATACCGACGCTCTCCCACTTCCACTCCGGAACGGGAAGAGGCTGAAGCAAACCAGCTGGTCTCTGATGCTCGGCTTTGACCTGCTGACAGGTCCGACATCTGGATACAAAGTCAGAAAATCCCTCTTCATGTTGCCCCACCAGAATGTCTCCCGTAGATCCCGGTACATCTTCACCCCGCCTGGGTGTACCAAGTAAGGAGCTCCATGAGCCTCCTGCATGATCTCACGTCTCAAAGTGTCGTCCGCCGGCACACATACACGGTCTCAGAACCTCAGATAGCCATCCTCTGAAACCCTGAACTCAGACTCCTGACCAGTAGCAATCTCATCTCTGATCTTACGCAAACTGACATCAAGCTCCTGACTGGCCTTGATCCTGTCGATCAAGGTAGGCTGAATCTGCAGTGCTGCTAACATCCCAGACCTCTCTGGACGAACTACCCAGACACCCATACGCTGCAACTCGAGAGCAGACCTCTGCACACCAGACAGAGCACAAACGGTCCAAGACGGACCCCTCCTACTGAGCGCATCAGCTACAACGTTCGCTCTACCAGGATGGTAGAGGATCTCCTGATCATAGTCGTGCAGCAACTCCAGCCACCTCCTCTGCCTCAAGTTCAACTCCTTCTGAGTTAACAGATACTTGAGGCTCTTGTGGTCCGTATAAACTTTGCACGCTGCTCCATACAGATAGTGCCTCCAAATCTTCAGGGCAAACACCACAGCAGCTAGCTCCAGGTCGTGGGTAGGATAGTTCTTCTCATATGGCTTAAGCTGACGAGAGCCATATGCAACCACCTTCCCCTACTGCATCAGAACACACCCAAGTCCCCTATGGGACGCATCACAGAAAACCTCCAGGCCCTCGGTCCCCTCTGGAAGAGTCAAGATCGGCGCAGTAGTCAACCTCTTCTTCAGCTCCAGAAAACACTGCTCATAGGCATCGCTCCACTCGAACTTCACATCCTTCTGAAGCAGACGGGTCAACGGAATCACCAACTTGGAGAAGCCCTCCACAAACTTGCGGTAATAGCCCGCCAATCCAAGGAAGCTACGAATATCCCCAACATTAGTAGGCCTGGCCCACTCAGTAATAGCTCGAATCTTCTCCGGATCCACGGAGATACCATCCTTAGAGACCACATGTCCCAAGAATACCACCCGGTCCAACCAGAACTCACACTTCTTCAGCTTCGCATACAACTCGTTCTCCCTCAGAGTCTGGAGAACGGTCCTCAAATGCTCCTCGTGCTCCTCAGCACTCTTGGAATACACCAAGATGTCATCAATAAATACTACAACGAACTGGTCCAGAAACGGCTTGAACACCCGGTTCATCATGTCCATAAACACTGAAGGCGCATTCGTCAACCCGAATGGCATCACCAGGAACTCGTAGTGTCCATAACGAGTCCTGAAAGCGGACTTAGGCACGTCGTCTGCCTTAATCCTCAACTGATGATAACCGGACCTCAGATCGATCTTCAAAAACACCTTAGCTCCTGCTAACTGGTCGAACAAGTCATCAATGCGCGGGAGAGGATACCTATTCTTAATGGTAACCTTGTTGAGCTCCCTGTAGTCAATGCACAACCGCATGCTACCGTCCTTCTTCTTAACAAATAACACCGGCGCTCCCCAAGGTGACACACTAGGGCGAATGAAGCCCTTATCCAGCAGCTCCTGCAACTGGACCTTCAACTCCTTAAGCTCAGCAGGCGCCATCCGGTATGGGGCCTTCGAAATGGGCTGAGTCTCAGGTGCGAGCTCGATCGAGAACTCCACCTCTCTAATAGGGGGAAGCCCAGGTACGTCATCCTGGAACACATCAGAAAAGTCTCTGACCACTGGAATCTCCTCCAACTTCGCATCCTTGCGAACCTCAGGGATGTAGCACAGATATCCCTGGCATCCTTTCCTCAGAAAGCGGAACGCTTGCATCGCTGATATGACTGGCGGCAAGCACGGGAGTCCATTCCCTGCTACAATCAAACGGGGCTGGCCCGGCTCCTCAAACTTGACTCTCGAAGCAGCACAATCAATGTGGGCATGGTGCGCAGCAAGCCAATCCATGCCCAGGATCACATCAAAACTAGTCATCTCCATCGGAATGAGGTCAGCACACAGAATCCTATTCTTGACTAACATAGGACTAGCTTTACAGACAGAATTCAACAACATAGAAGAGTCCCTAACCAATGGACTATGCACACACAGCTCAACACCCAGAGGCACAACAGGCAAACCGAGCTCACCCACCAACTCAGCAGAAATAAAAGAGTGGGTGGCTCCAGAGTCAAACAAACAGAAAACAGAACGAGAAGACAGCTAGAGAATACCTGTGACAACTCTGTCAGTCGATCGGTCTCTCTCCCCAGCCATCGCGTACACTCTAGCCTGGCCCTGGGGCTTCTTCTGCTCAGCCCGGTCTCGATCTCTAGACCCAGATGCAGATCCTCCAGCTCCACCTCCAGAGCTACCTCTGCTCCTCTCAGCCTGAGGGCAATCAGCAATCCTATGTCCCATGGATCCACACTTGAAACAGGCCCCCGACTTCCTGTAGCAGTCCTGACCTCTGTGAAACTTGCCACAGACCTGGCACTTCGGAGCGGGAGCTGACGAAGACGAACTACCTCTATCTCGGGAACGGTCTCCAGAGCGGTCTCCAATAGACTGCTTCTTCTGAGAAGCAGACTGATCCCTCCTGTCGCTCTCATCGGACCTCTGCTTCCTCTTCTGGTCCTTCCCTCCAGACTGGCGACCCCTCAGATCAGCCTCTACCAACAGGGCGACATCAGCAACATCCCTGAAGGTCTTGTGACGCAGAGGCGTCATAGCAGAACGGATATCAGGCCTCAGGCCGCTCTCAAACTTCCTGGCCTTCCTATGCTCGTCAGGCTCAGGTGCAAACTTAGACAGACTGATGAATTTGCAGACGTACTCCTCAACGCTCATGTCCCGACCCTGGCGTAGTCGGTTATACTCCAGAATGCGCTGATCCTTGTAGACGTCGGGGTAGAACTGTTTGTTGAACTCCCCAGTGAACTGCTCCCACGTCCAAGGCTGTGGGAACTTCCCCATAACTGACCTCCACCACTCCTTGGCTTCGGCCTTGAACGGAAAGGTGGCGAAGTCGACCTTATGCTCCTCCTCTGAGCCCATCACACGTAGCAAGTCCTCCACCTCTGACAGCCAGTGACTGGCCTCCTGGGGGTCTCCTGCCCCATCGAACGATGGCGGCTTCAGCTTCATGAACTCCTGAAGCGCCTTCACGTTCCTCCCTCCAGCATCTGCCCCAGCTAGGCCTGCTCCGCCAGCTGGACCACCCCTTGCAGCCATGGTCTGTATGAGCTGCGTCATGAACTGCTGAACTGCATCAGCCACATTCCCTGGAGGGTTATTTGCTCTTCTTGGAGGCATTCTGAAAGTCCAACAGCAAGCAGTTAGACTCAGACACTAACACTGACGTTTCTGACTGACTGGCTAACTTAAAATCCCAGCAGATTAGAACCCGCTGCTCTGATACCACTAAATGTAACACCCCCAAACACTGGCCTAGGAGTTAGGGGTATTACACGCCGCGTATTATTACATAATAACGCAAGGCTCTAATAAGCAAACTTAAACAGATAAACAAATAAGGCCCAAACGAAATACTTAAATAAAGTATAATCAAATGATGTCGTAACATCCCAAAAGTAATACAAAGCCCACCAAACTAATATCAGAAGCGGAAGCTAACAAAGAGGCCCAAAGGCTCAAATTCAAATACAAAGTCTCAAAAGAACGAAGTAACAAATAAACTAAACTCCAGAGCTGAGCAAAGTAATCCTCGCTGATCAATCTGCAATGTTAGATAAAGTAGGGGAATGAGCACACAACTATGCCCAGTAGATGACCAACTTCATCAACCAGCATGCTCAAAACATTTTACAGAATATTGACAAATCAGAAGGAGTCAAAGGAATCCGCAAATAGGTCAGAAGACAGAACAGAAGTCCATACAATGGACAACTAAACAGAGTCAGAAGCAGACAGAAGCAGAAAACAGAGTGGGACACTAGCGATCACAGCATACAGACAGAACGAGCAACCAGCTCGTGAACAGAACGAGGAAACCTCACTCGTAAACAGAACAGGTGTAAACACTCGTGAACAGAATGGGGAACATCACCCGTGAACAGAAGAATCCTACATAGCGCGCTACGAGACAGCGAAACCAGCCATCTAAAGGCTCAGACATAGAGATAACTAGGTCCCAAAACAGAAGCTTAAATACAGATAAGCATATGTGCACCAAAGGCACCAGAAAGCACATAGATGGCTTGGAAATCAGAAGGGGAATCCAACCGCGCAAACGGAAGTCAAAACAGAGCTCAAACGAGCAAGTTATGGTCAAAACAGTACCCTGTCCGAACTTGTGTCCGGACATCAATGTTCGGACACAAGTCGAGACTCAGAAGATGAAATCAGACAGATGTCCGAACATGTGTCCGAACTACGAAGTTCGGACACAGGTCGAACTTCAAAACAGAGGAAGAGTCAGAGGTGTCCGAACATCCAAGTTCGGACGGATGTTCGGACGTTCTTCGGAAATCAGAACGTGTAGAGTCCGAACTTGTGTCCGGACATCAGATGTTCGGACACAAGTCGAAGCCAAACCCAGAGAAGGCAGAAGGCTGTGTCCGAACTTCAAAGCTCGGGCGGAAGTTCGGACATAGCGAAGACTTTAAAAAATAAACGCGCAATAGGGTATGTCCGAACGTCAAAGCTCGGACAGACGTTCGGACATACCGAAAAACTCAGCAAACAGAAGCGATTTCCACACAGACAGAGGCATCAAAACCAACTCAAATCAACACACACATTTCCAAAACCACCTTGGGGGTTTAATCCATTGAAATGGCATTAAAACAGGCACAAATCACACACAAACACAAGGCAAACATTGAATTAATTTGCAGAATCCGAACTCCCCAAGGCTGAACACACGGATCGAATCCGAGAGCCACCTACCTCGAATTAACAGCAGATGAACCACTAACTGAACAGCAGAATCCAGCCAATGTAGACCCTCAAACGCAGACCGAACGCAAACCAATCCACTGAGCAAAACACAATTGCAAAACTCCCAATTCCGAAAACGGAAACCAAACTCTGAAACTGAAATTACAATCCAAAACTGCACACAATCCTCACCTGAATTCGTCAACAAGGGAACCACGGGAAGAAAACGAGTGCAGCGCGCAGAGGACTGAAGATTCTGGCAATCAGATTGCAGAGACCAGAATTAGAAGGAGGAAAATTCCAAAACCTAAACCTCAAACTGAATTGTGATAACCATATACAATTCGCAAACCTGGTCGCGATGAAGAAGAAGAAACGCAGAATCCACCAATAGAACTCGGATTGCAGAAGTCCAACCAGCAGACTTGAACACTTGGATGAACGCAGCAGTTGAGAGAGAGAACAGAGAGAGAAAGCACAGAGAAGGAAGGAGCGTCTGAGAATATTCAAAACTGACGGGGTTAGTGGAGTCGTGGAAGCGTGAAGAGAAAAGTGATTTAGGGAGTTATTAATATAACTCATTACTTAATAATTCCTTACCAAGAATCAAAAAGAAGAAAGACCATCTCGTCCTTGTCTTTACTAAGAAAGACTTCCACGTCCTGAATCCAGAGTACATCCACATAAGGCCACTTGTGACGAAATAAAATGTAATAAACTTTGGGTTATAACAAATTATCCGGTTAGTCAGACCGTGACTTGTAAGAGAATAGGCCTAGTTAGTCACATGGGTGACTAATGGCAGTAACACCAATTTAGTAGAACTTTTCTGCTGCGTTGTTAATGAATGAGATGGACTTAGGGCGATGATCATTGTATTTGGAGTTGGGGTGTTACATTTACTTGGGCTATTCAATCTTCTTCATAACTTCTCAGTAATCTTAACATGGCTGTCATTGATCAGGGTGCTTCTCCAATCCTTGGAGAACCCTATTTATTGGTTTTGTTTCTTCTTTGTTGCCCGTTTCCACATGTTTACCGTGGTTACCGAGCCTTAGCTTGTTAGGCACTACTTCAGTAGTCCGGTCGAATTGTATCCCGTGAACGTTCTCGTAGCTGACTAAGCATACTGGCCAGGTATTGTAACCTCTTGGCATTATAGTTTTGGAGTTAACCACTCCCGACTACGTCCGTAGTCAGGTAGTATACCATTGATGGTATCATCTAGCTATTACTGTCCGGCAGACTTGTGTCTCGGGTTTCGTTACTGTTCTCTTTTCCGTTTTGTTACACGGTGGGTGCTTCTCTTCCTACTGCTGCTTGACTAGCCAGGTTCTGGGGACAGCTAAGCAGGTTACCCTGTGCTGTCGGAACTTCCAGTCTCCTCTTGGTTAGGACCCTAATTCTGTCGCTATTAAGTGCAGGTGTTGTTGTTCAACCGAGAACCATCTCTAGGACTCCAAATTCTTGAGATCTATTATATAACAGGTTCTTTCCTCCTATAGGAGTATCTCACTACTGCCAGATCGGGTCTTCCCGAGTATGAGAGGACTTTCCTTCTCTCTGGCGTTCTTTCCCAAGTTATACAACGGGGGACGTGGAGGGCGGGTCTGATGATGTAGGTATCCTGTACTCACCGGTGGTTCCTAACTAGCGTATCTCTAACGCTATCACTCAGCCCTTAGCCCTAAGCTTCTAATTCCTAACTCGGTATTTCTTAAACTCGGTATTTCCAGTCATCAGAGCGATACTTCGCTCTGATACCACTTTTTGTAACACCCCTACCGCTAATCCCATCATTACCATCTAATCTCCTCGTACTTTCATACTTACGCAGCGGATACTTTCTTACACTACGGCGGGTGATACAATGCCGTTAGTCACCCACATGACTAATAAGGCCTACTTCCATTACAGTATCGGTCTGATGGACAGGAATACCTGAGTACTAAAACAAATACAATCCATACTTCATTTACAAACCGAGTACTACAAGTCTCCATTCAATACATTACTCAATCCTTACCTTACAATATACCGAGTTCCTAAGTACAATACCAAAGTTCAACATCTTTCACATGTCTATACATACTCCTTAAGAGTTAACATATTACCCATTCCTCACAAGCCTACATACTCTTCTAAATACAAAAGGGTGTACCGCTTGGTACACCGACACTTCAAAGGGCTACAAGCCTTATACAATTCTTTACCATCCACAAATTATCCTTAGCTAACTAAGCATAGCATCCAGTCTCTTACAACGACCATAACAGCTTCGGGTACCTGTAAAATAAAAACAATGCCCCAAGGGGCTCAGCAAAAAGCTGCATATGAAATCCGCATACCCCGTGTACTAGCGAGGGTACGTTGACTACATGGTCGATACATGTGGTTCATTTTACTCATACATACATACATGCTTTCATACACAATATTACAATACATTGCAAGCATACATACATTCATTCGATACACACAAGGAAGACAATACAAGTCAACCATTCATACTTACCGTTACGGAGATACGCTTCTCCAATACATACACAATACTTGTTAGCTTCTTTACACGTCTAGGTTAATCGGGTGTACATTACTCTTTTACTCAAGATCAATAACTTCCACTAGCCAAGACCATTACTCATACAATACTTTACTGACTTACTTACTTACTCAAGTTAAGTCGGTATGACCTCCGGGTAGGGACTACACCGTCCCACCACCAGGCTTTAGGGTGGCTCACCAATCTAGGATGCTACCCATTTAAGGGGTTTGGTCCATAGTAAGGATTCAGGCCAGGAATTGGATCCAACCTCTTGTGTCTCCTTATCCTCACGCGTGGCCGAAACTATATCGGACTTCTACTCATTCCATTTACTCAATATTCAAGTTAGGAGTTAGGTGGTTAGGAATTAGTAGAAGTCAATACTTCCATACCAATGGTTAATACACTACACAAATACATTACATGGTACACATACACTTCATTCTCATCCATTCATTTCATGAATTATACAAACTGAATATTCATGACAATATAACAAGAACAATATAGAACAAGCACAAGTAAGTGCATTAAAATCGGGTTCGTGCATTTATCTTATTTAGGTGATCATATAAGCGCGCAAATCGAGGTAACCAAGTTAGGATACAGAGCATGATGAAATCATACCATTCACCGTCATACTCGTACCTCCGGTTTCCTTCGGAATTCATCTATCCTAGTCCTATACATACATAGGGTTGTATGGTCAATAATCTTTCATTGACGTACTCATTCCTTCACTAATGCTTCCATTGATTGTGAAAATCATTCCTTTCTTGTTACTTCTTTTAACTTGCTTTCTTACTTACATACTTACTTCCTCACCATTTAATGCTTTTAATGGTGTGTTACCAAGGTCCCATATACATATATATATATATATATAAATATATGATTACCATTTTATTTTTGCTTGGGGTCCGACCGACCCAGGTGTGACCCGACCGACCCAAAACCCTTTGGGTCGGTCGAAGTCAGAAAGAATTCGACTCCTGGAATTTGTCTGGACCGACCCACGACCGACCCAACCTCCTGGGTCGGTCGATGTCAGAAACTTTGACTTCAGAAATCCTTGCCCGACCGACCAATGACCGACTCACCTGTCTGGGTTGGTCGAAGTCAGTAAGTTCACGCTTCAGTTGTTTTAGCCCCGACCAACCCACGACCGATCCAACCTTCTGGGTCGGTCGAGAGCAGAATTGCCTATTCTGCTTTGTTTCAGTTCTATTCTTTTACTTATTTCTTCCCCAATCTTCCTACATGTAATCCAACATGTTTTAACACTACTTAGGTCCTCTAATTTACCTTAGTTCATCTATTAACTCTCCACTAAACTCCTTACTCAATTCTAGATTAACTTACACAATTTTTCTCACTTTCATTCCAGCACCCATATCACTTTTTTGTTCCTTCTTGCTACAGATTTTTGTTCTACTTCCAACCATCCAATACTCCCTCTACCAATGCCTCTTCTAGCATTCTAAATACCTTACTTTACATCCTAGCCCTTCGCATTATTTCCCTCCTCTCCAAATCTATTTCAAAGTGGTTAACTACACACATTAAGCTCTCTAAATACACCTAGTTAGTTCCTAGGTTGTTCCCTCTTCTTATACCACTAAGTCTTCTAATTTCCATACAAATTTGGGCAGAGTTTCCCCTATATTTTTAACATTGCCCACACATTGTTTCAGCCCATAGTTCATTCACAATTCCCATATCAATATCAACACCAATCCACACCAATTCACCCATACGTTTTCCTGCACACATACATATATCCCCCAAGGTTCTCCCAATTTTTAAAACATCTTTTATAAGTTTCCAAAACTGTTGCATTCTCTACTTCATTATAATACTACATACTACTCATTATCATATACATTACACATTTCTAATACCCAAAATCTGTTACACTACACAATACAAAACCAACTCAAGGTAAGAGTATTTACCTTGTGATTTTAGTTTCTCCTTTCATTCTTTTCCCTTCTCTTCTCTTCCTTTCTTCTTTCTTTTCCTTTCTTCCCTTCTTGTTCTCGGTTTCAAATGGAGTCCACACTCCAATGCTACAGCCCATACCAATACACAACCACTATAGAAAATCATCCTTAACTAACCTAGAAATTTGGACATGTTTCCAGAATTTAGAAAAGAGCATTACCTTCCAATGAGCAGGTGGAGTTTTGGACAACAACCAAGGCAAAATCCTAACTCCAAAAAGGAATCCAAAATCGGCTGGAGCACAAAGAACAAAACAAGAGTTCAATGTGAATTTTCGTTTTGTCAAATGAAGCTAGAAAAGATGGGTTTTCAAGACTATTTTTACCTCAAAATACCAAGGTGAAGGAGGAGCTTCTAATGGTGGACTCAAACCTTCAAATGGAGAATACCCATGAAGATGAAAGTGGCTGTTTTCAATTTTTGAAAAGAGGGAAATACTCTCATTGACAAGGGGATTTCAATGGTGTGGTTTTTATAATTTTGGAGGAGTTTTGAGTCTTCAAAAATTGGAGAGAAAGTGAGGGCTGGTGTGGTGCTCTTCAAATCGCCATTGGAGGCTTGGGGAAGAAGAAGAAAAATGAGAGAGAGGGGAGCAATGCATGAGAGAGAGGGGGAGTAGAGGAGAGAGAGTGCCACTTTTTGCTTTTCTACTTATTTCCCTTATCCTTTAGCAAATAAGAAGAGAATTAAGAGAGTGAGAGAGAGAGGCCAATCGGCTACACACACACACACCTCTACAGATTTTTAATTTTTATTTGTAAAAGTGGACACATTAGTTTTGCTTTATTACAGTTTACACCCCACAACTTCTCGCTTTTATAGTTTTTACTAACCGGAACCCGTTTTCCAGAATTTTCTTGTTTAATTAATTTTTTATTCGTTCTCAACCTTCATTAATGTTTATTAACGACTATTTGGTTGACCAAAATTATTACGAGTCTATTTGACCCGGTTTATGTCGAGTTTTCCCGGTTTCCTCAAAAAACGCGCTTTAAGGTTCATTTGTGCTTTTAATCAGTTTTAAGGATCCGTTTTCTTCGGGAATCGTTCCCTCGGGTTTATTTCGGCATAATTAAGCTTCTAAAATACTTATTAGCCTAATTAATCACTATTTTTAATTACGGGGTATTTCACTGGAGCAGTAGCTCTGTCCTCGAGGCAGCGTCATAGCACTCCTGGAATCTCATTGGTAAGTCTTCACAAAGTTAATTGGTAATTTAATAAGCAAGGAATTAACGATATTCATGTTTATACCTGAATAGTCGTATAGAGGGTAGCACTCATCGCCATCTGGATGTGAAACAACAATCCCCCCCAGAACTTCTCGACCTTCACGGTCTCTGAGTAGTTGACTCCGGGGATGAAGTCCAGCAGACCGATGAATCGAGTGTAGTACTCATCCACGGTCATACCTCCTTGGGATAGTGTCTCGAACTCACGGCGCTTCTTCTGCTTGAGGTGCGCCGGGTAGTACTTCCCCCTCAACAGCTCAACGAAGGCAGCCCACGCAAAGTTGGGCGTAGCCAGGTGATAGTCCTTGTCCAACCTCTACCAAGTGCTGGCTGCATCCTTCAGATGGAATGCAGCGATGACGACCCTCTGGTCAGCAGGCACGCGTAAAGCCTCGTAGGCCTTCTCATGCTCAACTATGAATCGCTCTAAGGCTACGGGGTCCGGCTCCCCTAAGGAAGTAGGTGGTTGTGTCTCGGAAACTGACTTCAGCCAGTTCGTCTCCCTGGGCTGTGGTGGGTGGGTTGGTGCTCCTCCAATCTGAGTACCAAGCTGAGCAAGAACGACAGCAATCATCTCTACAACTCCTAGAATCACGGGGTCACCGCCACCCCCTCTACCAGCACCACGGCCTCTAGTTCCTCCTAACATCTGTAGTACAGAATGTCGTATCATTACTCAGTAAATATACCATACACAACCAGTGGATATTGAATTACCTTTATGGCTTGTATTTCACTCAAATTGCGTTACTAAGACATAATTTCGTTTAAGACGAGTCGCCTCGTACCTTACAAACGTTTCCCGTTCTTCCCAAGTCCTAAGCTCACTGTGTTAAACCTAGTATCGCGTCATCAGAGCGGTACTCCGCTCTGATACCACTTTTGTAACACCCCGCTCAATAAACGCGTAATAATCCCTCACGTAGCATAATTAAAAACATCTTACACCGGAAGTATGAACAATAATATTAACTCTCACTCGGGTGTCACCTGCCATTACTCGCCTATGCGAGTAACGAAGCAGAAACTAAATACAACAGCATAATGAATAACAATACTAAACCGTAGTGATAACGAGATAAATACCCATACATCATACTAAGCCCATAACCATTACTGTCGACAAGTGAGCGTCTACCCATTTGTGAATATACAACAATACCATCATACAATCCGAAGCCCAACATAACTATACAAGTGAATTCCATGTGCGCTACATAAAACAAAACCCTAACTACCCGGGTCCCGCACTTCGGCTTCAACGATAATCAACAACCTGCAAAATGTCGTGGAGGCTCAGCGAAAAACGCTGAGTATGCTAGGTTTGCACTCAGACCCTATAGGTCACTTAGTCATTATTAACCATCTTAATATTATATTTGTTACATGCCTTACCAGTTTACAGTTATAAATAATACTGTAACAATCATACGTAAACACAGAGCCATCTGACCAATACAATCACTACATTTCACAATCAACAATTGCATAAACGAATGTATCAAATAATTGTAATAAAGTGCATAATCGCTTTTAGCGAACAATTTTTATACTTATTAATATTTGACTTTAAGGCCCCATCCAACATCACCATAATTACTTAAACACCAGTTGGGTGTCATATTAGGACAATCCGAATTAATCTTTTAAATGGACAGTAGTCCTCCTGTACACACAAAGGTGCTCATGTTTACCAAAGGTCCGGAGGCCCCTAGGCTTCCACTGTGCCTCGTAAGGCGTCCATAGAAAGGTCGTAGCCATGTACCAACAACAGGTACCATCTGACCAAGATCCAATTTGGGCTCGTTGGGAAATTTCCTAGAGCGGAACCCGATCGGGTATCCCCTCAGTGATCACAATGCGTAACTAGGTAGTTCGTAAACTACACTGGGTTTCCTCTCCTCATCACGTACAATTTCTCTCATAGGATTAAGTGTCTTAATCATTTCCTAAGATATACTCTTAGTTTTATGGAGAACACATTTTATTACTTAGCTGCCCAGTGGGTCTTACGCATGCCTAGTAGTAATCTAGGTCGTATTCATGTTCGAGATCCATGCTCTAGAGACCGACATTGTCGTATCTCGTACCTAAGTGTTTTACTTAGGTCATTATATACATAATTATAATACTAAGGGTAGTATATTAAGTAACTATCGTTTCGTCATATTGATCGCATATGTATGTTTATATAAGTCGATCTATAGTCGACGTAATATTAGCCCGAGGGGCATTCGCGTACAGTAGTAATAATGCGATAGTAACAAGCAGATATACAGCTTAATCACACACACATGCATATAAGCATCCACATAGAATTCTTATCACACATCAAATATGTCTAGACCTGAGGGAATACTCAGGACAGTCCAGATCAAAACCGTCCACATACCATATGCCATAGACCAAGGATGTGCAAAACCCTAGCTCGTCAAGCGCCTTTGTTTGTCGTACTATCTAAACAATAATAACACTATGAGTCAACCTTCATGACTAACTAGATTTGGTATTTCCAAATAACATTGTAACCTCAACAGTTCATCCCCGGATTTCAACAGTTAATTGTTATGGGTTTCTCTAAACCAGTCGGCTTTGTTACTTAGACTAGTAGTTCGTAATATTTCATCTGTTGAGTTTAATTCATTATATTCATTTAATCTTGTTCATTCTTGAACTTAGTGTAACACCCCAACACAATCCAAATGTGGTCTCGCAACTTAACAGCATATATATATATATACATGTCACAGCAGAATTCTTTACACTCCAGGACCTTGCCACGGTCTGACTATAGAATATACCGAACATTAGTACATAACAACCTTAACCAAATACATATTTTCTTACAATCCTCTCACATCCTATACATCTTACTAACTCAATTGCCATACGAGTGTACATGCACAACTCGTAGGCCACACTTAATCCTTAACACTTGTATCCTCTTCTTACTCTCGCGACGGCCGCCACCTGATGTACACTTGTGTAGTAAAAACAGCCCCCAAAGGGTCAGCACGAATGCTGGTACGATCGTCTCATGGCCCCCAAGCTAACGTGGCTACGACGACTAATTGTCGATAGCATGGAGGTTGATTAGATGCACAACATAATAGTAAGTGCAGTAAACAACAAACCAACAATGAACAATCAAAGTTCACACAATGAACGACTTAAATGCGTTCCCTCAATTAGAGAGTTAATCATTTAACTCCTTAAGTTATGTTTCCTCTTAATCTTAGTCCATCCTTATCTCACCTCAATCAATCTTATCTTAATCTTAGAAACAACCACCCTTTAATAAGGAGTGGATGTAGCTTATCTTAGTCTTAATAATAAAACCATCCTTTAAAGAGGAATGGTTGCAACTTATCTTAACCTTACCTTATGTATGCCAACCGTTCTCTCATTGGAAACAGGTTAGCCCTTAGTTCGTTGTTTATTTTGTAGGGCTTGGTTAACCCTAGCCAGCAGCAGGACACTTACCGGCAAAAACAACATTCTTAAATTGTTGGGGATGTAGGCTTGATCCCCCCACGCCATCTTAAAGCCACCTACCTTGGACTGGATGTCCAATGTAGCCGGGCCGGCCAACCGACCCAAGGCTACTAGTCCGAGGACTAGTCCTTAATCGGAAGTCGAATCTGCTATAGATACCGACCCCCTTTCCTTAGCATGCATGACCGGAGATCGGTCCCGGGTTTCCTCACTCAAGTTCCAGTTAGTAGTAGTCTCAAGACCATGTTTGTTGGTTAACCTCTTTCGGTTTATATCGTCCCATATTAGGGAGCGTTCCTTAGTCTCACTCATTTCCTTACTAAACGTTGGTTAGTAAGTTCTCACGGTATGTTGTGTTAGTTTTCAAACATCACACAACAATACAATAAATATAATATTCCGGTTGCATGCTTTATCTTGTTTAGTGAGCACACAAAAACAATTAGCACACAAGCCGAGGGACACCTCGTTAGCAAGCAGGTCACAAGAAGAACTGTACCGTTCACCGTTGGTTGTTCGGTTGCTTACTCTCTTCCGGAGTCCAAATTCCCAAGTCCTAAAACATTCATTCAGTTTTAGGATGTTAATCACTTAACTCAATTCAACTTACCTATCTTACTTAACTTACTTAACTTACATAACCCTTAATGATTCCAACCTAACACCTCTTAAGTCTTACAACTTAATCTTACAACTTAACCTTAAATTTTTAAGTTTATACTTAACTTAACTTAATCCCTTAAGTTCTTAGGGTCCTAATCATTACCACCCTACCAAAGGTATACCTTATTACCTATTACCATCCTTAGAATTCAAATTTCTTTTTTTTTTATTTTTAGGCTCGACCGAACTTCCGACCGACCTTACCTAAGGTCGGTCCATTCCAGAACATATTACCGCTTGAAAATTCTACCCCGACCGACCTTGCAAGTCCGGTCCCAAGGTCGGTCCATTCCCGAGAGTTTCCCCCGTGGGAAATTTAAGCTCGACCGAACTTGCCAAGTCCGGTCCCATGTTCGGTCGATTCCAGAGACTTAATTCCTTCACAAATTACAAGCCCGACCGAACTTGCAAGTCCGGTCCCCAAGTTCGGTCGGTTCCAGAAACTTTCTCCGGTAGTGTAAACTGAGCTCGACCGACCTTGCAGATCCGGTCCCAAGGTCGGTCGGCTCCAGAACCTTATTTCTAAATTCCCATTTGACTCCAAACTTCTCCACAAGTT
Source organism: Limonium bicolor (assembly GCA_023374045.1). Taxonomy (NCBI): domain Eukaryota; kingdom Viridiplantae; phylum Streptophyta; class Magnoliopsida; order Caryophyllales; family Plumbaginaceae; genus Limonium; species Limonium bicolor. The sequence goes on along the minus strand of CM041776.1, from coordinate 421,388,945 downwards.
CCCCCATGTGTCCTAATACCATTTAGGCACTTAAACTCACCTTAGAACTTCCCCCAAACTATTCCAAACAACTCTAAAAGATCTTCTTAAACATTTACTAAATTCTTGCTAAAACTCCTAACACTTGTTAGTTGATTCCTTATCTTTCCAACATGTACATTTTATATATCACTTCAACTAACCAAAGTGTTTCTTTCCTACCAATTTAGCTCCTCCTTAACATCACTACATTACATCTTTGCTTTGCTCAATTTCTCACCATTATCACGACCTTACGCTCTTATACCTTCCTAGTCAATACACCACATTCTCCTTCAATCTTCACTCCCATCACCTAAGTCCACTCATTACCATCTAAACTAAAACCTTATTGTTCAACTACTAGCATCATCACTACTTAGACAAGCTTCCCAAGACTTTCATTGATATATTTCCAAGTTCATACCTAAATCACCTTAAGCATTATACACCTTCTCCTTCAACCTTATGCACAAGTCTTACATTCCTCATATCTTGGTTTTGGTATGTTTAATACCCTCATCAATTCTCTAATTCCTCCTGGACATCTCTAGGTCATTCTAAACCTCAAGAACTCCTTAGTTAACTCATTTCCACTCAAATTCCTTTTATGCTCCCTAGTAACCCTAGGGCATATTAACTCACCACCACCACTTAAACACTTTGTTTTCTATTCAAATTTCGCCATAACTTCTCTAGTATCTTATCATGCCCAAACACATTATTTTTCCTCATTCAACCATCTCACACACATCAAGTTCTTTCCCATCATATCTTCTCACCCAAACCAACTCAATCACATCAAACTCATCATATTGCAATAATCTTAAATTTCATAGCACCAAGGCTCTTAAATGACATGGCTCTTAGGCCCTTAAATGGCTTAAACTTAAACACTGAATTTCCCACATATATAAGCTTTCAACCCACAAATACACCCATCATTCTCATAGTAGTTATAATGCTCTTAAATCCATCTTAAATTTATATTACTCACTCATTCCCATTGGCTCCTTAGTCACAAGTTCATAAGCTTGTTTAAACTCTTTTTCCTAGGTTATACAACCCAATACACAATGTAAGCTCTGAGCCACATTGGTATCCACCTAAACTCATCCCTTAAAACTTAAACCACCATTAGGTAAGCATTTTACCTTGTTTTCTCAAGCTTATGTTATCTTCCTCCTTAGACCTTCTTCTTGAATGAATATCGGCCACCACTTAAACTTCCTTTGCCAATGTGTTCTAAGGCATAAAAGTGGATGATTACCTTTGAAGTATCAAGATAGACTTTGGCATTGAATGAAATAGGACCTCCACTAGTACTTGGTGAATAAATCAAGCTAGAACAAGGCATAAAAACTAAGCCCCATGAGTAGAAATTTTTGGCCATGTAGAAGAAGTGGTGGAAACATGGTTTTTCTTACATTTTCTTTACCTTAAGAGAATGGAGAAGCCAATGAGCTCTTCAAACTTGATTTTCCTCCATCAATGGAGTTTTCCCATGGCACCAAACTTGAGCTTTGAAAGATTTGAAAAGATGGAAAGATAGGTCTTGGCCTAACTAAGAGAAATCTATACTTAGTTTTTGATTTGGAGCAAAGATGAACTCTTGGTGAGCATTTGAAGGTGGAGCACCCATGGATGAAGCTCTCTTGGTTTTGGAGCAAGAGAAGGGAAGAAAAACCGTGGGAAGAAGGGAAATGAAGAGAGAGAAGAAGAAAAGTGGGCTAATATAAGATATTTGCTTTAATAAAGCAAATAGTACTCCTTTTACTTATCTCTTCTTTTCTTCCTTATTTGACTACTTATGGTGACTCATCCTCCCTTATAAAACCGGCCCACTATCTTAAATAAGGCTAGTAATGGTCTTTGTTGACCAACTAATTAGCTTATATTGATTAAAACTTAAACTAGTCACTATTTGGCACTATTCACTAATTAGTGCACATATTTCTGAAATTTTTGATTTCCCATTGATTTAAGCTTCCTAATGTGATACTAATTAGTACACATGTTGATTAAAGAGTAATGATGGACATTTAGCCACTCAAAACTCAATTCTAAGACAATTTCTCAAAAATGTGCTTTAAGACTTCTTAAAGCACATTTTGTGTTTTAACTTGTTTTTGAGCTTGGTTTCCTTTGCTACTTGATTTAAAATGTCCATTAGCATATTACTAAGGTCTTATCATGATATTTGGGTACTCACCCAAGTCTCTCCAAGCTTAGAGCACATTTTTGCCCTAATTGCCCTTAAAGCACTTTTTGTGTTTTCCTTGGTTTAAATTGTCTGCCAATCTTTCTAAGGCATATTCTAGCCTTACTACATCATAATTTGATGTTTACTTAGCATACTTAGGTTTGGGGTATTTCAATCTACCCTCCTTAAAAGAACTTTGTCCCCGAAGTTCTCATGCACCTTATCTTATTAGGATACATATCTTACCTCATTCCTCAGATCATATAGATCGTACTTCTGTATACTTAATCTCATTGGATCATTAGATCCGCCATATTCTTATACTTAAATATCACACAACATGCTTAAGCATGTATAGCACTCAAAATTCTCCTTGTTTCTTTTGATGATTAAAACATTCACATAATTTCCAACGTATTCTCCCATGTCACCGGTCCGTAGACAATGGCTCATTCGTCCTCGTCACCATGGGCCAGAATACAAAACACTCTGCTCTCCCCATGTCACCGGTCCGAAGACAAAGGCTCGTGCGTCCTCGACTTCATGGGCGAGACTCAGTAAAAAGGTAATCCTTTTTACGAGGTCATGTGAGGAATAATTCCTCTAATTAAAAATACAATCAGCTCCAATTTCATTTTATCCTAAGGCCTCTATCCATAGTGTGATTTAATTGTGACCACTTGTAGGGAGTTTCAGGAATCATCCAACCCTGATGTGATCAGCATCAGTGTAGAACTATCCTTCCACCCCAATTTGTGTTCGGTTTCCCTTGATCCCTAGAAAATCAAGTTCCACCTCCCATGTCATTTTCGAACATCCAAATAATTCACTCATGTCCAATTTTCTATCTTTTTAGTTCTTCTAATCATAATCAATACATCTCCAAAGTGTGGACTCAATCCATCAAACATTCCCAATTCATCTCTTAGTAATTACCTCAAGACTTAAATTCCTACTAAATTCTATATCAGTCTCATACCAACTTCCACTGTCTCGTACCACATAGCATTACTATTTCCTAACTCATAATCATATCAAATTGTATCTCATAATGTTATCTTATTCTTATCTCCCACATACTCTCATATCGACTCATACCTCATATATTCTTATTTCTTAAGTCTCCTTAATCCTCTTCCTTAATTCTCTTAACTTGTACTCACACCGGAGTTAACAAGATAGGTACTTAATATGTATGGTATTCACATCTTCTGTGTGCAATAACCATGATTTATCTCAAAATGTTTATGTAAAACATATTCTCAAATTATTTTGTGCTATGCACACCGTAGTTTATGTACTCAGTACACAAACATACGCTAAGCGGTTTTCGCTCTACCCCCCTTAAAATGGATTACGCCCACGTAATCAGTGTTACATCATCTTTGAACATAAGTTCAAGATGTCTAATTCTCACCAAGCATTCTAGCTTCCACGTCATCTATCTTACTTATAATTCGATCAGAAATGGCTTAGTCTCTGTATCGAGGATTCTTAACGGTACTTATACCGTTTCCTTAACTTAATTTGGTCTAATCTCAAAGGTAGTGGTCTGCTAGCTTCCGCTGCGCGACTCTGATAATCTTAGGCTTAATTGTTGTATATCCTTCTGCCTCCTTACAGTTTAGGAATATTGGCCTCTCAATGGACACGTGTTATCTTTATATATACACGGCCTTAATGAGTTGTAACTCGTCTATCCATTCTCCTTGAAGATCTTATGCTCATACTCTTAGTATTTTCTCGAATGTCTAAATTGTTCCCCTCAACTGACCTTTGGTCTGAGGATGATTCTTAATCTGAAACTACTGTTTAGTGCTTATTGCGCTTTACAGTTTAATCTCTTACATCATAAGATATGTCCAATGTCTATACTTAACAATCCGTGCTCTTCGCACTTCATAGTCCTTAATTACTTGTTCTCCGGTTCCTCTGTGTTGCTGGTTCAACTGAATTCTTCTCTTCGACTGTTTGTGGTAGTAGCTGCTCTTGTCTGATCTTGCGTCGTTGTCGGTGGTATGGAGTCGACTACTTCCCGTGTTTCTTACACCACTCGTCCACATGCATGGGGTACCTTACTGGTACATTACTACTTACCCAACTAACTCATAAATGAGCGTGTCAGGCCTGTAAGCCCCTGTGGGGTGCAGTCGTCCCACGTCTCGTTTTAGTAAACTCATAGTGTCCGTCACACGTTTAGCTATTGCTAATTATGAAGTATTCTGTTGTCGATCTCCTCTTCATCGTTCCATAATAACATTTATTGTTCTTCTTGAATTTGATCAAGGGAAATCCATTATTGTGTTCTTGGTATTGTGTGCTCTAGCTCTTTCTGTATCCCGTACTGATTCGGCCTCTTAATAATTGAGGTCTCTTTCCGTAGAGCCTCTTATCTTGTTTCTCATATTTATGCTACTTCCAGTTCCTTAAGGAATGGGTAGTGTGCTTCCTGCGAAATCTTACCTAACCAGGTCCAGACTACTAGCATCAATGCTCAGTTCGTCTACCATCTTATTTTCTTACTTATATTGGTCTTAACTCATAAATCTCATTGCCTCTGTGTCAATATTTGACGGCTCATACCTAACGGTCGCTTTACCACGCACCACGACTTAATTCCCCTTATATAACTATTGTATTCACGACCACTACTACCGTGGTAGTTGGCCCTTACCATGTTGCCCATTGATGGTGCAACCTCTTACTCACTTATTCTAATGTCTTTCCTTATACTCTATCCCTTCTTGGTGTAAACACACTGGGAGTTCTCTCATTCTGGTGTATGGCGGTTGCCGTACCGTGTTGTGAAATAGTTGACTCTTAATATGAAGATGTTCTGCTCCAATCTCAGATTCGTAAGTAGGCTAATTCCTCTCGTATTCTTTTATCCTTATGATGCTGCTTACCATGTAATTTAACCGGTTCCTGAAGAAGTCATTGACTGAATCACAAGCTCTTCTGAGCATTGATTAAATGACGTGCCATAATGTGCACTCACACTGTTTATCTCTGACCATTACTAATTCTTACATCCTGGGTGTTGGATATGGGGTCTATCCGCGCAACCTTCCTTATTACTCAAGTGTATCAGGTACGCTCTAAGGTAATCTCAAGGTTAATAGTTTCCATTTTCTAAATAAAGTATATTTCATCTCTAATAAGCGAAAGCCCTTTTTGAGGGGTTTATTCCCACTCTTGGCCTCACAACAAGGAGAGGTATCCCCACCCTAAAGGCATGGTTCGTTCTCAGCCCCTGTCCTTAGCATTATCTCAATATTCTCATTAGCACCTTTTCTTGGTAATATTCTTCCCATTCTAAGTTATAGGTTTGTAATCGTTCATATCTACGAATTGTAGTTCCTCATGGCTTGAATAAGCTCTCTTACAACTTACTGCGCCTCGGGCTCTGATGTGGTTAACATCCTTGGCTCGTAGGCTCTTTAGTGCATAACGCCTCAGTCCATTACTTGCACTCTCAGTTATCTGTTGGTCATTCTTAAAGGTTTTGGTCCTTTGTACACTATCCACCGTTAGGTTACATACTAAATGTAGTATTGGGTTTCATGGCAAGTTTCTGCGTCATGCTTCCCGCTATGGAAGTTTATCCAGGCGTTCTGAAGTTACTTAGTGTCCTTGACGATACTGCCTTTCCACTAGACTTATGTCTTTTAGCAAATAAGGCTAAGTTCGTATTAGGCGTTTGCCTCACGGTGTTCAAGTCGGATATCATCCTGTCATCTTATACTTCCATCTCAACGCTTCGTTCAACTTCCGTTGACTATGCCACCCGTTGATGATTAATCATACTTGGGTGTTAATGAGTTAGACAAACAGTATTAACTGTCATTCATCAGTTGTTCGGCTCAACTATGCCCGCTCTGTGGGGGTAGTCCTCTGAGCTTTCCTTTCCCACGGTGGTACATCTTTAGTCCTTAGTAGGTTATAGCTTATGTTCATTTCTTTTACCCTTATTTTCTGGGTTTTCCAACATCTTCATTGAAGAATGTTGTTATTGGTACTCTTAGTGGTCATCTTGGGAGTTTTATCCCGCTCTTTTTGGAAGACGTTATGTCAACGGTCTCAATGGTATCTTATAATACATTCCTTGTATGTTATTGCTTACATATTGTTTTGCTCGGATTACCGAGCGATCTCTTAGGTTTTCCTCTTGGAGTTCGGGGTTTGGTGTTCTTACCGCACTGTTGGTTGTTGTTGTCGTAGTATGTTGTACTGTTGCTAACCTCCATATGGTCTAATATTATGTCCAAGTTCCGCTCCTGGCTGACTGGTGTGCCACCTCATCTCTTCATGGTCAGGTCGTCGGGCCTTTCCAAGGTCTTATCCTCTGGTTCTTATGGACTTGCAATCCGGTGTTAATATGTGTTACAACTGTAGTGTTCTCCTATCCTGCCATGATGGCTTTCTGTGTAGCTTAACCGTGGTGGCACTTGCTATGGCAAGTGCGCCATGCAGGATGGGTTATTGGTACAAGGTACCTTGGTAGTGATACTTCCTTCTAATTTCCATGTAATTGGTAATCCTCGGGACTCCTTCGATAATCTCTTATCTTGGATGACTGACCATCCGGCAGTTTTCCTTGTTGTTTGACAGTACTGTCATTTATCAGGGCGTTCCTCTTTCTGAGGAAACCCCTTAATATTTTCTTATGTCTTAATCCTCACTCTTGTCTCCACACATTTTGTTGTGGTTACTAAGTAATGATTCTCTTTTAGGCACTACATCGTAGTCCTATTCCGGTATACAATTTATATGTGTTTCCACCGTTGTCCGCGTTATGTCGGGCAGGTTTGTAACCTTTTTCATTGTATGGGGTTTGGAGTTCCCGGTTCTTAACTGGACCTTCCAGTAATCTCAATCCTCATGCTTGGTATTATCCTGTTGTTATGCTCCTTCGGACCACTGTCGGTACTCATGTCGCTTCCCTTTTCCTTTCTATTGCACCCGTAGTGCTTTCCTTATCATTGGTATCGGGGTTAATTCGACTGCGTAGCATGTCGACCCATGTTGCCGGTAACTACCGTTCCCTTATTGATAGAATTCCATAGGTAGCGCCTGTTTCTCTGTTGCGCTCCATTAAAAACCTCCAAGTTCTCTGTAACTGTTGTGCAATAAGATGTTTCTCGTATTGCTTACTGTTAGCTAACTGCCAGATCGGGTTTCCCCGAGTAAGAGAAGGCTTTCTTCTCTCTGGCGTTTGTTCCACATATTTAGGGTTAGGGACGTGGAGGGCGGGTCTAGGTACTATGGATGTCCGGTAAACACCGGGAAGTCCTGACTAACGCACCTCTCACTCTATCTCTCAACCCTTAACCCATAACTCAAACTTAACCTCAGTATTTGTAACACCCCAGCCGTTAAGCTCGTCATTACCTCATAAATTGTCACCAATTACTCTTACTCACGCAGCGGAACTCTAATTACAACAAGGGGTGAAACAACGCCAATAGCCACCCATATGGCTAACCAGGCCTTCCTTACATACCGTAACGGTCTGATGAACTGGAACAACCGAGTACACAACACAAATACAATACTCAAATCATTTCTTTACTATACCGAGTCTACAAATAATGGATGCCGACAACATATTCGGTCTTACACCTCCTTCAATACATAAGTAATTAAAACTACTACCCATGTAACCCACCGACCCCGTCCTACTCTCGAACGGTAACATCTTCGGTGTACCTGTAAAATAAAAACATCACCCCTAGGGGCTCAGCTTAACGCTGCATATGAAATTCGCATACCCCGAGCGCTAACCGGGGTACGCCGACCACTTAGTCGGATATACATGGAGTTCATTTTAGTCAACAACATGCATCATAGCAATACAATAGGTACATGTAATGCTCAAGGAATCTACATCCAATCATGGAACACAATTCCTAACTAACATAACAAGTTGTTAGTTGAATCTGGTTACTCTTAGGCCTTGAGGGTTATACCTCACTATGCCTTGTTTACTTATTCAATACCTCACCCGCTCTCTCGGGTTACTTATTCGTATACACACCCATTCTCTTGGGCTACTCGTACTATACTCACCCACACTCTCGGGTTACTTATTCTCAATATCTCACCCACCCTCTTGGGTTAATTATACTCGTTTTCTCACCCACACTCTTGGGTTAATTATACTCAAGCTCTTGTAGATTCTCGAGACGTTACAGGTCTCCTATGTCACGCTTGATACTCTTAATACATACTTAGGCCAAAACTCATGGCTCTCTAGCATAGTCTTACCCCGGTTTCGACCCTACTCTGGGTCTAGCATGGTGGGAAGGTTCAACTAGCTCACGGAACTCTCTCTTAGTTCCTAACTCTTTTGCTTAGGCCCGTCTGCTCTCGGACTACTTACATTCCCATACACTCCTCTCTCGGAGTTATAGTAATATTTTGTATATTAGTCTAGAAGCATCACTCTCGATGTTTCTAATGACCTTGGGAACATTACTTAAGTTTGGTTAATCTTAGGATGTAAGAGTTACCCATACATATACTTTGCTCATACTTTCGGTTATTTACATATATTAGGTAAAATCCTCATATAGGAGGTCGACCATGTCTCAAGGGAGTTACTAATCCCTCAGGTCTCTTTTACCTTCTTCACTAGTTCGCATCTTTGAACTATCTTAAATCCCCTTGAAGGAGGTTCACTTATCTTTCCACTCTCATTTGTTTCGTGGATTGTTTCAATGTGGTTTTCTAACCATTATCGGGTATTTACTCAACCCGTACTTCTCCTCATATTCTAGGGAGTTCATATGTTTGCATTATTGTTATACTTTAACGGATAGTTCGTGTGTTTGCACGTTTTCGTTATCTTAAGCATCGACCCGATCCTTGGGTCTCTAGCCAAACGTTACTCACAGTGAGTCGGTCTTTACTCTATGTTAGACCACACTGGCATACAAGTATGTTAACTCATTCAACATACATCAAGACATACATAATCAAACAATGGATTATTTTCATGCTTTAATCTTGATTAAGCCGGCACACAAACACACAAATCAACGTAACTCGGTTAGCACGCGGAGTATGAGAAAATCATACCTTTCACCGGGATTTTACTTTACCGTGTCATCTCACCATGCTCGGGTCACGCACGATTCTCTGATAATGTTTCAACATTATATTAATACTAAGGTCATACGGAACATAATTAAATGTTACTCCCGTACTTACCCCGTTATCCCGTTATCTCGGTTTTACTTTTGGTTAATTTGAGTTCTCACTTCTCAATTACTTCTAACACTTCCTTACGCTTCCTAGGGTCTTTACATGTCACCAAACAAGGCCTTAACATCTTATAACATCATTAACATTCAAACCCCCATCATTACCAACCTTTAAAATGCTCTCTGTAGGTTTCTGGAGGTGGTTCGGGACTTGGTCCACACCCTAAGTCCCGGACCAATACTCATCGTAACTCTCGGGTGGAATTCAACACTGGTCCGGGACCTTGTCCCTATCCCAAGTCCCGGACCAAACACAGGCTTTACTCTCGGCCTAAATTTATGGGGTGGTCCGGGACTTTGTCCATACCCCAAGTCCCGGACCAAGTGCAGGGTCATTTCTCGGGCGATTTTAGCAGGTGGTGGGACCTTGTACCAGACTCAAGTCCCGGACCAAACATGGTAGGCGACTCTCGGCATGAATTAAGGGGGTGGTCCGGGACTTTGTCCATGGACTAGGTCCCGGACCCTGCTACAGATTTTACAAATTTGACAGTTTCCCACTCTGTTCAAGGTCCTCTCTTAGCCCATTGATTACCCAATCTTCACCAACTAAAATCCACATGTTTTAGCACCTAATTACTCATCTAAACCACCTTAAACTAGTCACCAAGTCCCCTCACTGAGCCATGCTTAATTCACTCCATTTCACTTATATTTCATAACTTGGTTTTTCCTGTTTTCTAATACTCTTGTAACAGATTTGGTAACTTCTTTTACCATTCAAACAGTGCCATTCCCAGCACTTCAATTGACATTATTTCTACTCCTCATACACACTTCTCCTCAGTTTGGTTTCCAAATCATTAACCACTCACTTAGCACCTCTTGTTTTTCTTTAAATGAAACACTCAAGATCATAATCTCCAAGGAAATTTTGACAGCACTTGCCTACCTCTTTAGCATATTCACGACACTTAAATCAACCCATATACACAATCTTCACTCCTGTTTAATGAGGCACCAACAACTACAACACATTTGATTCCCATTTGCTCACATATGTACACTAGCTTACTTTCTAGATTTATTTGCACACATAAACCACATTAAAACATTCTCATTCCCACTCAATATTGTAGTACCAAGACTACACCAAATCGAGAGCATTAATCCAACCCTAAAATCTGTTTTACAAGTCAAATAACACCAATTCAAGGTGAGCTCATTACCTTATTTATTCTCGGTTTTCTTCCTCTTCTTTCTCCTTCTCTTGCTCTCTCTTTCTTTCCTTGTTGTCACTACACGCAAGAAGGTCTAGATTGCCATCTACAATCATATCCCCATATCCACATATTGAGCTTATTAATTCAATTTCTTCCTCACAAAAACTAGTATTACAAGTGCTAGTTTTTAGGGTTTTAACATAAAGATTACCTCAAGGTATCCAAATGGAGAGTTAGGCAATCAAAATGATGAAGTTCCACCACTCCACAAGGACATGAAGAAACCGACTGAAATGGAAGAAAATTTTCAACGTGGGAAAATTTTCCAAATTGCAAGAACAAGCTAGGAATGATGAACTTTTGCTTATATCTTACCTTAGAGCATTAAGGAGATGATGGAGAGTCAAAATAAGCTCTTCTAGCTTCAAAAGCTCCAACACCCATGGAAGTGAAGGTGGAGGAAACAAGATTTTAAGGGGTACAAAACGTAGCCCTCGCCGATACGAATCTAACGGTGGCAATTTTGTGCGATTCGGTGAAGAGATGAGTGAGTTAATGGAGGAAGAAGGTGGGCTGTGTGCTCACTTGTGAAATCGTCGATTGACAGAGGAGGAAGAAGAAGGGCTCTGGTGGGGAAAGAAATTACCGTGAGAGATAGAAGAGAATGGGGAGTGAGGGTATTAATGTCTCATTTAACTATTCACTCCCTTTACTTTAATATTTTGTCCTTTTGTGACCAAATAAACTAGCTTGTTTATTTAAAGGCATGTATGAGTACCAATTAAAACTGGTCCCGCTACAATATTAAGCTGGAGCATTTTTCGGATTCTGACAGAAAACGCTCGTTATTTTACCCGGTTTAGCACTATTCACTAACCGGGCCCGTTTTCGGATTTTTCTGTTTCTTTATTTTAATGGCTATTAAGCTTCCATTAATACTTAACTATAGTTATTTAATCAACTATAATTTTTACGGGTCCGTTTGACCACTTAAAGTCATGTTTTCGGGTTTCTCGAAAAACGTGCTTAAAAACTCGTTAGCGTTTTAATCCATTATTTGGATCCGTTTTCTTCGGGAATCATTCCCGTATACTAATTAGGCCTAAACTAAGCCTTAGGAATCCATCTCGGACCCTTACGAGATTATATATCTCTTATTTTATTTAATGCGCATTTTAGCGTTTTTCGCTTTTCAAGCGTTTCTCCATTCTTTTGGTTTATTCGTTTTTACCAATACTCTCTAGGAACAATTAGGCCCTTAATAAATTTTATTAGAGTAATTAAATCACCATTTAGTAGGTCCAGGGTATTAAAATCTACCCCCCTTAAGGAACTTTGCCCTCAAAGTTGGCGAATCTAATATGGTTGGTCTCATGACATTCTACGCCGAGGTTACAATACATGTATAACCTTACAGACTCCACTAGTCCGTCTCATTTCACACTACACATACCACACATATATCACAGCATGTATAGCAATCAAAAAACTCTTTGTCTTCTCTCCATGGAATCGGTCCGAAGACAAGAAGGCACTACAGTCCTCGAATCATATTGAGTAATATACTACTGATCCCTCAGGTACCAGTCACGTTGAACACTTACTCTTTCTGGTTCACGGCCGTTTCATGACAAATGGGCACTTACTCTCTCTGGCCCACGGTCCCTTCGGTTCTGATCAAAACATTACACATTTACTATCCTCAGGCACTCTGGTTGACTCACTCAACACAGGAACATCTCAGGGTACTCTCCCATCCCGCTGCCTTTGGAAAAATCACACACTGTCACCGCCCCAACCGGTCACTTAGGACCGCCGCACGTACGGTGCAATGGTTTCAAAACTAGTACACGCCCACCGTTCTACCGGTCATCAAGACTAAGGCCGTAGCCATCGACGGGTGATAGCGGTTTAAAAACTAGTTTCATTTCCATCTTCATACTTGAAGAAAATTCTTTTTCAAAATCTATTTGAAAATTCTTTTTAAACATCACACAACTCCAAATCAGATTTATGGTAGCTGTATCTTTCTTAGCGTGATTACTTGTGACCACTATAGGGAGCTTCAGGAATCATCTAACCCTGATGTGATCAGCATCAGTGTTGAACTATCCTTCCACCCCAATTTGTGTTCGGTTTCCCTGATCGCTAGCAGATCAAGTTCCACCTCCCACGTCAGTTTCAAACAATCAGATAGTCAAACATTTTTGTTTTCTATCTTTTACTCTTTCTAGTCATATTCACGAAACAATTCGTTTCAATTAATCTCTAGTTCCTAGTACTTAGGTCATTTGTCATTCTCATTGCTTCACTACTTTACCTAGGTATTCATACTTATGGCTTCTTTACTCAAATTGTTGCTCAATTTAAAACACATAACATACAACTCCAAAGGATGGAACTCACTCCATCTATCATTCTCAAATAAAATCACCTAGGGAACTCACTCCCTACAAGGTTCCACATCGGTTTCATACAATTCGTAGTCATTATGTCTCATGTCTAATCACAATAGACGTATACTATGGGGATTCTCATTCCCAGGAGTTTCTCTACTCCTCCTTTCATAGTTATCATATACTCGTTACTTGCATCACTCATGCACGATAATCATAATTACACGATGAATGGGTACACATGTTTATGTAACATGAGTTCCAAACATCAAAACAATTTCCTTTGTGCTATGCACAAAGTAGTTTACGCATATATACGTAAAACATACTCTAAGCGGTTTCTCGCCCTACCCCCCCTTAAAAGGGGTTACGCCCGCGTAACAGACCATATGTTATCACTGAACATTGGTTCATTAATTTGGGTATTATGAAGTGTTTTAACTTCAGTACGGTTAATTAACTCATAACCGGGTTCGGTTTCTAGCCTATAAGGCTTTAATCAGGTTTTTCCAGGTATACTTAACCTTGAATTACGGCCCACTAGTATCTGCCGCGTGACCTGATAAACTAGAGCTTAATTCGCCCTTTGGTATTCTCAACGTATAATCCACTCCCTTTTATCCCTTTTTGTCTTGGAAATAAAGGTTTTCAATCGTCGCTAGGTATCTCTTACCGTATGCGAATTCTATGGGTTATAGATTTCTCTCCAATTCTCTGGAAATCTATTTCGTATAACACTGTATACCTTTGTGATTATTACATATTTTTCCTGACTTATTGTCGGTTGAGGTCAAGCTGCTACTTAGCATGTAGTGCTTCCTCATTTGATAATGACTCTGAATCATGTTTGTTTATTTATTTCTATACAAGAATTCCTCATTCATACTACTCTGCCTTTTTCCACACATCGATCCTGGGCCCTGTGGGTTACTGCCCATGTTCTTTGTGCATCTTTAGCCAATGGCCGCACGGTTATCTCTCTAAATTCTCACTCAACAGGTTTCGTTGACATTTCTAATTCCTGGCTCTCCCACTCGATCATTACCGCGCAAGTGCAATACCAAAACACTCAGTCATACAGAGTGCAGAAGCGTAAACCCTTGACAGTAAATCTCTCGTGAGATAGGAATGAACATGTCTCCCTTACCACATTTCCTCATCAGCTTCTGATCACTATCTGAATATACTCTTACAATGGTCGCTTAATGCGTACCTTGGTCTTTCTCACTTTCATGGCATCCGCTACTACTTTAGCTTCCGCCCAGGTGTTCTCACCATTTACACTATGGCTTGCCATTCACTTGGCTCAACAATGTATTCTATTCTGTAAATCTCTCTGCGCACTTGCGCGCTGCTTACTCTGCAGTTCATATTGCACACATACATTGTTTACTACTCAACCGATTACCTTCGGTTTCGAGTTGCTGCTATCGAGGTCCTCTTTTCACTCTACTATAGTTCACATACTCATTGGCAATATACACATGTTCAAGTTTTACTACACCGCTCTAGTGTTTCACATTACATACTTAGGTGGTAGCCTTTCTCTGGAAGACTCACGCAATTACCGCTCCATAGGCTCCATAATAACTCTTATCCCTTATGCATATGTTTTGCAACGTTTGAATCTACGAATTGTAGTTGGTTCTATCGGCTTACAAGCCATCTTGCCTCGAGTCATGCTCCATGCGGGCTGTTTATAGGTTTCTGCTTCTCCGTATACCATTAAATGGTTTGGAGGTATTACTGGGTTTTTGATATGGTTGTCTCATCACGCTTCCGTACATGGAAGTCCCTCTAAGTTTCTTGATATTAATTCATGCCTTCTGGCAATCTAGGGTACCCCGTGTTACGTGGGATCCCTTTGGGTTTTACCCGAGTGTTTGATTTAACACTTGTGGTTCAACACGATGTTTCGTTCAACTACTGTTGACTCCGGCACCCTTCACGGATTGCTCCTGGGTGTTACCGGGTTGCGCCATTACATCTGGCTTGAACTCATGGGTATGTTTAGTTACTTACTCCGCCTTGCGGTTATGTATATTTTGAACTATCCCATTTTGGGTTGTAATGTCTCCCGTTATTGGGTAGACCATTGGTACTATCTTTACCTTCTTGGTCAGGTCTTCATTTTCTTCAGTGAAGTATACTGTAGGAATATATCCCGTTAATTGAACATTAATATGTTCATTTTAGGCATTCGCCTTATTGTTTACGTTGGGTATCCATTCCAGTTACCGTTTGTTTCTTCATGCTTTCTGGGACATATCCAATGTCTATATTTAATGCTCTGTGCTTCTCGCACTTTCGACTCTTAGTCATCCTCTTGGAATGTGTTGTTGACTTCTTTCGCTTTATAAGCTTGTCTGCGTTCTTCGGTCATTCGAGGTGTCCAACTGTTGGTTTCAACTTATCTTATGGTCCGTAGTATGGAGTCGACTACTTCCCGTGTTCCGTACTCTACTGGTATACATACATGGAGTATCTTATTGATACGTTACCGCTTACCCGACTAACTCATAACTGGTTTGTCGGGCCCGCAAGCTCCTTCGGAGTGCGGTCGTTCCATGTCTCATTGTGTACACTTGTAGTGTCGGTCACACGCCTAGGTGAAGTGTTCTGTTGCCAACTCCTCTTATATCGTCCTATGATAATTTACCATGGTTCTCTGGTTTGGTTTTAAAATTTGGGGGTTTTTGGAAATTTACGTTTTAAAGAAAAATTTCAGTTTGAAAACAAGGTCTTCATGGCATTTCAATGCCGGCTGCTTCTTACCAGGTCTAGCCTCTTGCTGACCGGTATGTTCTCAATACAGTGGTCAGGCCGTTAGGCCTATCCAATGTTTCGTTTCAAAATTCTTAGGGTTGTCTTGCCATATGGCTTCTCTCGCCATTTTGGTACTTGCCAAGTACTGGTCACTTGTCAAAGCTCTCCTTAATAGTTCCCATTTTTACTGCACTTGTCGTGGCAAGCAAGTGCGCGGTACAGGCGGTTTTTAGGTTAACTCATACCGGTCACGGTATTGTTCACATTATATTTGGTGGCCTTGTCGGCTCTTCCTTGATCCTTTAGTTGGATAACTACTCCTTAGAGCTGCTTCTCATTCATCATGACATGACCGTCACTCGTTTAGGTGCTTCTCCACTCTTGGAGTTCCTTACTTATTTATTTTTGTGTACTACCTCGTTGCTCGTTCCCACGTCTTTACTGTGGTTACCGAGGTTTAACTCATTTAGGCACTACTTCTGTAGTCCTATTCGGGTATATCCCGTAGTTATGCTCGTAGCTGTTTAAGCTATATCAGTTAAGTATTGCAACCTCTTCGGGTGTGGCAGGGTGGGTGTACCTACTCTCAACTAGGTTCTTAATTGGTTGGTATACCGTTGGTAGTATTATTTAACTATGACGGTCCGTAGACATGTGTCTCGGTTTGGTTGCTTCTCATTAATCTGCCCTGCTGCGCGGTTAGTACTTCCTTCTTGCTGCTGCTCGGCTAGCTAGGTTCTCGCGACTGCTAAGCATGTCACCCCAAGCTGCCACAGATTCCGGTCTCCTTGGATTAGGATTTCTCGATCTCCCGCCTTTAAGTGCGGTTATTGTCGTTCCAACAGGATCCATCTCCGGGGTTTCCGGTTCTCAGGATCTACCGCGTGACAGATTCTGGTTCATATAGAAATATTAATTAAGTGCCAGATCGGGTTTCCCCGTCTCTCTGACGTTCTTCCCCAAGCTTTTAATACGGGGGTTGTGGAGGGCGGGTATGGTATTATAGGTATCCAGATCATACTGGAAGTTCCTATCTAGCGCATCTCTCACGCTACCGCTCAACCCTTAGCCCTAAGTCACTAATTCCTAACTCGGTATTTCCTAAGCTCGGTATTTCCAGTCATCAGAGCGATACTTCGCTCTGATACCATTTTTGTAACACCCCAGCCGTTAAGCTCGTCATTACCTCATAAATTGTCACCAATTACTCTTACTCACGCAGCGGAACTCTAATTACAACGAGGGGGTGTGAAACAACGCCAATAGCCACCCATATGGCTAACCAAGCCTTCCTTACATACCGTAACGGTCTGATGAACTGGAACAACCGAGTACACAACACAAATACAATACTCAAATCATTTCTTACTATACCGAGTCTACAAATAATGGATGCCGACAACATATTCGGTCTTACACCTCCTTCAATACATAAGTAATTAAAACTACTACCCATGTACCCACCGACCCCGTCCTACTCTCGAACGGTAACATCTTCGGTGTACCTGTAAAATAAAAACATCGCCCCTAGGGGCTCAGCTTAACGCTGCATATGAAATTCACATACCCCGAGCGCTAACCGGGGTACGCCGACCACTTAGTCGGATATACATGGAGTTCATTTTAGTCAACAACATGCATCATAGCAATACAATAGGTACATGTAATGCTCAAGGAATCTACATCCAATCATGGAACACAATTCCTAACTAACATAACAAGGTTGTTAGTTGAATCTGGTTACTCTTAGGCCTTGAGGGTTATACCTCACTATGCCTTGTTTACTTATTCAATACCTCACCCGCTCTCTCGGGTTACTTATTCGTATACACACCCATTCTCTTGGGCTACTCGTACTATACTCACCCACACTCTCGGGTACTTATTCTCAATATCTCACCCACCCTCTTGGGTTAATTATACTCGTTTTCTCACCCACACTCTTGGGTAATTATACTCAAGCTCTTGTAGATTCTCGAGACGCTACAGGTCTCCTACGTCACGCTTGATACTCTTAATACATACTTAGGCCAAAACTCATGGCTCTCTAGCATAGTCTTACTTCCCCGGTTTCGACCCTACTCTGGGTCTAGCATGGTGGGAAGGTTCAACTAGCTCACGGAACTCTCTCTTAGTTCCTAACTCTTTTGCTTAGGCCCGTCTGCTCTCGGACTACTTACATTCCCATACACTCCTCTCTCGGAGTTATAGTAATATTTTGTATATTAGTCTAGAAGCATCACTCTCGATGTTTCTAATGACCTTGGGAACATTACTTAGGTTGGTTAATCTTAGGATGTAAGAGTTACCTATACATATACTTTGCTCATACTTTCGGTTATTTACATATATTAGGTAAAATCCTCATATAGGAGGTCGACCATGTCTCAAGGGAGTTACTAATCCCTCAGGTCTCTTTACCTCTTCACTAGTTCGCATCTCTTTGAACTATCTTAAATCCCCTTGAAGGAGGTTCACTATCTTTCCACTCTCATTTGTTTCGTGGATTGTTTCAATGTGGTTTTCTAACCATTATCGGGTATTTACTCAACCCGTACTTCTCCTCATATTCTAGGGAGTTCATATGTTTGCATTATCGTTATACTTTAACGGATAGTTTGTGTGTTTGCACGTTTTTGATATCTTAAGCATCGACCCGATCCTTGGGTCTCTAGCCAAACGTTACTCACAGTGAGTCGGTCTTTACTCTATGTTAGACCACACCGGCATACAAGTATGTTAGCTCATTCAACATACATCAAGACATACATAATCAAACAATGGATTATTTTCATGCTTTAATCTTGATTAAGCCGGCACACAAACACACAATCAACGTAACTCGGTTAGCACGCGGAGTATGAGAAAATCATACCTTTCACCGGGATTTTACTTTACCGTGTCATCTCACCATGCTCGGGTCACGCACGATTCTCTGATAATGTTTCAACATTATATTAATACTAAGGTCATACGGAACATAATTAAATGTTACTCCCGTACTTACCCCGTTATCCCGTTATCTCGGTTTTACTTTTGGTTAATTTGAGTTCTCACTTCTCAATTACTTCTAACACTTCCTTACGCTTCCTAGGGTCTTTACATGTCACCAAACAAGGCCTTAACATCTTATAACATCATTAACATTCAAACCCCCATCATTACCAACCTTTAAAATGCTCTCTGTAGGTTTCTGGAGGTGGTTCGGGACTTGGTCCACACCCTAAGTCCCGGACCAATACTCATCGTAACTCTCGGGTGGAATTCAACACTGGTCCGGGACCTTGTCCCTATCCCAAGTCCCGGACCAAACACAAGCTTTACTCTCGGCCTAAATTTATGGGGTGGTCCGGGACTTTGTCCATACCCCAAGTCCCGGACCAAGTGCAGGGTCATTTCTTGGGCGATTTTAGCAGGTGGTCCGGGACCTTGTACCAGACTCAAGTCCCGGACCAAACATGGTAGGCGACTCTCGGCATGAATTAAGGGGGTGGTCCGGGACTTTGTCCATGGACTAGGTCCCGGACCCTGCTACAGATTTTACAAATTTGACAGTTTCCCACTCTGTTCAAGGTCCTCTCTTAGCCCATTGATTACCCAATCTTCACCAACTAAAATCCACATGTTTTAGCACCTAATTACTCATCTAAACCACCTTAAACTAGTCACCAAGTCCCCTCACTGAGCCATGCTTAATTCACTCCATTTCACTTATATTTCATAACTTGGTTTTTCCTGTTTTCTAATACTCTTGTAACAGATTTGGTAACTTCTTTTACCATTCAACAGTGCCATTCCCAGCACTTCAATTGACATTATTTCTACTCCTCATACACACTTCTCCTCAGTTTGGTTTCCAAATCATTAACCACTCACTTAGCACCTCTTGTTTCTTCCTTTAAATAAAACACTCAAGATCATAATCTCCAAGGAAATTTTGACAGCACTTGCCTACCTCTTTAGCATATTCACGACACTTAAATCAACCCATATACATAATCTTCACTCCTGTTTAATGAGGCACCAACAACTACAACACATTTGATTCCCATTTGCTCACATATGTACACTAGCTTAGTTCTAGATTTATTTGCACACATAAACCACATTAAAACATTCTCATTCCCACTCAATATTGTAGTACCAAGACTACACCAAATCGAGAGCATTAATCCAACCCTAAAATCTGTTTTACAAGTCAAATAACACCAATTCAAGGTGAGCTCATTACCTTATTTATTCTCGGTTTTCTTCCTCTTCTTTCTCCTTCTCTTGCTCTCTCTTTCTTTCCTTGTTGTCACTACACGCAAGAGGGTCTAGATTGCCATCTACAATCATATCCCCATATCCCATATTGAGCTTATTAATTCAATTTCTTCCTCACAAAAACTAGTATTACAAGTGCTAGTTTTTAGGGTTTTAACATAAAGATTACCTCAAGGTATCCAAATGGAGAGTTAGGCAATCAAAATGATGAAGTTCCACCACTCCACAAGGACATGAAGAAACCGACTGAAATGGAAGAAAATTTTCAACGTGGGAAAATTTTCCAAATTGCAAGAACAAGCTAGGAATGATGAACTTTTGCTTATATTCTTACCTTAGAGCATTAAGGAGATGATGGAGAGTCAAAATAAGCTCTTCTAGCTTCAAAAGCTCCAACACCCATGGAAGTGAAGGTGGAGGAAACAAGATTTTGAGGGGTACAAAACGTAGCCCTCGCCGATACGAATCTAATGGTGGCAATTTTGTGCGATTCGGTGAAGAGATGAGTGAGTTAATGGAGGAAGAAGGTGGGCTGTGTGCTCACTTGTGAAATCATCGATTGACAGAGGAGGAAGAAGAAGGGCTCTGGTGGAAAAAGAAATTACCGTGAGGGATAGAAGAGAATGGGGAGTGAGGGTATTAATGTCTCATTTAACTATTCACTCCCTTTACTTTAATATTTTGTCCTTTTGTGACCAAATAAACTAGCTTGTTTATTTAAAGGCATGTATGAGTACCAATTAAAACCGGTCCCGCTACAATATTAAGCTGGAGCGTTTTTCGGATTCTGACAGAAAACGCTCGTTATTTTACCCGGTTTAGCACTATTCACTAACGGGCCCGTTTTTTCGGATTTTTCTTGTTTCTTTATTTTAATGGCTATTAAGCTTCCATTAATACTTAATTATAGTTATTTAATCAACTATAATTTTTACGGGTCCGTTTGACCACTTAAAGTCACGTTTTCGGGTTTTCTCGAAAAACGTGCTTAAAAACTCTGTTAGCGTTTTAATCCATTATTTGGATCCGTTTTCTTCGGGAATCATTCCCGTATACTAATTAGGCCTAACTAAGCCTTAGGAATCCATCTCGGACCCTTACGAGATTATATATCTCTTATTTTCATTTAATGCGCATTTTAGCGTTTTTCACTTTTCAAGCGTTTTCTCCTTTCTTTTGGTTTTATTCTTTTTTACCAATACTCTCTAGGCACAATTAGGCCCTTAATAAATTTTATTAGAGTAATTAAATCACCATTATTAGGTCCGGGGTGGGGTATTAAAGTATTCCCCTAAGTTCGGTAATTCTTGTCTTCAGAGCGTAACTACGCTCTAATACCACTTTTGTAACACCCCAACTCAATCCAAATGTGGTCTCGCAACTTAACAGCAATATATATACATGTCACAGCGGAATTCTTTACACTCCAGGACCTTGCCACGGTCTGACTACAGAATATACCGAACATTAGTACATAACAACCTTAACCAAATACATATTCTTCTTACAATCCTCTCACATCCTATACATCTTACTAACTCAATTGCCATACGAGTGTACATGCACAACTCGTAGGCCACACTTAATCCTTAACACTTGTATCCTCTTCTTACTCTCGCGACGGCCGCCACCTGATGTACACCTGTGTAGTAAAAACAGCCCCCAAAGGGGGTCAACACGAATGCTGGTACGATCCTCTCATGGCCCCCAAGCTAACGTGGCTACGACGACTAATTGTCGATAGCATGGAGGTTCTGATTAGATGCACAACATAATAGTAAGTGCATTAACAACAAACCAACAAAACAATCAAAGTTCACACACAATGAACGACTTAAATGCGTTCCCTCAATTAGAGAGTTAATCTTTAACTCCTTAAGTTATGGTTCCTCTTAATCTTAGTCCATCCTTATCTCACCTCAATCTTAATCTTATCTAATCTTAGAACAACCACCCTTTAATAGGAGTCGATGTAGCTTAGCTTAGTCTTAATAATACAAACCATCCTTTAAAGAGGAATGGTTGCAACTTATCTTAACCTTACCTTATGTATGCCAACCGTTCTCTCATTGGGAACAGGTTAGCCCTTAGTTCGTTGTTTACTTTTGTAGGGCTTGGTTAACCCTAGCCTGCAGCAGGACACTTACCGCAATAAACAACATTCTTAAATTGTTGGGGATGTAGGCTTGATCCCCCCACGCCATCTTAAAGCCACCTACCTTGGACTGGATGTCCAATGTAGCCGAGCGGCCAACCGACCCAAGGCTACTAGTCCGAGGACTAGTCCTTAATCGGAAGTCGAATCTGCTATAGATACCGACCCCTTTCCTTAGCATGCATGACGGAGATCGGTCCCGGGTTTTCCTCACTCAAGTTCCAGTTAGTAGTAGTCTCAAGACCATGTTTGTTGTTAACCTCTTTCGGTTTATATCGTCCCATATTAGGGAGCGTTCCTTAGTCTCACTCATTTCCTTACTAAACGTTGGTTAGTAAGTTCTCACGGTATGTTGTGTTAGTTTTCAAACATCACACAACAATACATAAATATAATATTCCGGTTGCATGCTTATCTTGTTTAGTGAGCACACAAAAATAATTAGCACACAAGCCGAGGGACACCTCGTTAGCAAGCAGTCACAAAAAAGAACTGTACCGTTCACCGTTGGTCGTTCGGTTGCTTACTCTCTTCCGGAGTCCAAATTCCCAAGTCCTAAAACATTCATTCAGTTTTAGGTTGTTAATCACTTAACTCATTCAACTTACCTATCTTACTTAACTTACTTAACCCTTAATGATTCCAACATAACACCTCTTAAGTCTTACAACTTAATCTTACAACTTAACCTTAAATTTTTAAGTTTATACTTAACTTAACTTAATCCCTTAAGTTCTTAGGGTCCTAATCATTACCACTACCAAAGGTATACCTTATTACCTATTACCATCCTTAGAATTCAAATTTCTTTTTTTATTTTTAGGCTCGACCGAACTTCCCGACCGACCTTACCTAAGGTCGGTCTATTCCAGAACATATTACCGCTTGAAAATTCCCCCGACCGACCTTGCAAGTCCGGTCCCAAGGTCGGTCCATTCCCGAGAGTTTCCCCCGTGGGAAATTTAAGCTCGACCGAACTTGCCAAGTCCGGCCCATGTTCGGTCGATTCCAGAGACTTAATTCCTTCACAAATTACAAGCCCGACCGAACTTGCAAGTCCGGTCCCCAAGTTCGGTCGGTTCCAGAAACTTCTCCAACAGTGTAAACTGAGCTCGACCGACCTTGCAGGTCCGGTCCCAGGTCGGTCGGCTCCAAAACCTTATTTCTAATTCCCATTTGACTCCAAACTTCTCCACAAGTTCCCCCATGTGTCCTAATACCATTTAGGCACTTAACTCAGCTTAGAACTTCCCCCAAACTATTCCAAACAACTCCAAAAGATCTTCTTAAACATTTACTAATTCTTGCTAAAACTCCTAATACTTGTTAGTTGATTCCTTATCTTTCCAACATGTACATTTTATCTAACACTTCAACTAACCAAAGTGGTCTTTCCTACCCATTTAGCTCCTCCTTAAACATCACTACATTACATCTTTGCTTTGCTCAATTTCTCACCATTATCATGACCTTACGCTCTTATACCTTCCTAGTCAATACACCACATTCTCCTTCAATCTTCACTCCCATCACCTAAGTCCACTTATTACCATCTAAACTAAAACCTTATTGTTCCACTACTAGCATCATCACTACTTAGACAAGGTTCCCAAGACTTTCATTGATATATTTCCAAGTTCATACCTAAATCACCTTAAGAATTATACACCTTCTCCTTCAACCTTATGCACAAGTCTTACATTCCTCATATCTTGGTTTTGGTATGTTTAATACCCTCATCAATTCTATAATTCCTCCTGGACATCTCTAGGTCATTCTAAACCTCAAGAACTCCTTAGTTAACTCATTTCCACTCAAATTCCGTTTATGCTCCCTAGTAACCCTAGGGCATATTAACTCACCACCACCACTTAAAAACTTTGTTTTCTATTCAAATTTCGCCATAACTTCTCTAGTATCTTATCATGCCCAAACACATTATTTCCTCATTCAACCATCTCACACACATCAAGTTCTTTCCCATCATATCTTCTCACCAAAAACAACTCAATCACATCAAAACTCATATATTGCAATAATCTTAAATTGCATAGCACCAAGGCTCTTAAATGACATGGCTCTTAGGCCCTTAAATGGCTTAAACTTAAACACTGAATTTCCCACATATATAAGCTTTCAACCTGCAAATACACCCATCATTCTCATAGTAGTTATAATGCTCTTAAAATCCATCTTAAATTTATATTACTCACTCATTCCCAGGCTCCTTAGTCACAAGTTCATAAGCTTTTTTAAACTTTTTTCCTTAGGTTATACAACCCAATACACAATGTAAGCTCTAAGCCACATTGGTATCCACCTAAACTCATTCCTTAAAACTTAAACCACCATTAGGTAAGCATTTTACCTTGTTTTCTCAGCTTATGTTATCTTCCTCCTTAGACCTTCTTCTTGAATGAATATCGGCCACCAAAACTTCCTTTACCAATGTTCTAATCAATATTCAATGACTCTCATGAGTACTAAACAATACACTAACCTCAAGGAATGAAAACCTAGGTTAGAAATGTGTTCTAAGGCATAAAAGTGGATGATTACCTTTGAAGTATCAAGATGACTTTGGCATTGAATGAAATAGGACCTCCACTAGTACTTGGTGAATAAATCAAGCTAGAACAAGGCATAAAACTAAGCCCATGAGTAGAAATTTTTGGCCATGTAGAAGAAGTGGTGGAAACATGGTTTTTCTTACATTTTCTTTACCTTAAGAGAATGGAGAAGCCAATGAGCTCTTCAAACTTGATTTTCCTCCATCAATGGAGTTTTCCCATGGCACCAAACTTGAGCTTTGAAAGATTTGAAATGATGGAAAAATAGGTCTTGGCCTAACTAAGAGAATCTATACTTAGTTTTTGATTTGGAGCAAAGATGAACTCTTGGTGAGCATTTGAAGGTGGAGCACCCATGGATGAAGCTCTCTCGGTTTTGGAGCAAGAGAAGGGAAGAAGAAACCGTGGGAAGAAGGGAAATGAAGAGAGAGAAGAAGAAAAGTGGGCTAATATAAGATATTTGCTTTAATAAAGCAAATAGTACTCCTTTTACTTCTCTTTCTTTTTTCCTTATTTGACTACTTATGGTGACTCATCCTCCCTTAGAAAACTGGCCCCCTATCTTAAATAAGGCTAGTCATGGTCTTTGTTGACCAACTAATTTGCTTATATTGATTAAAACTTAAACTAATCACTATTTGGCACTATTCACTAATTAGTGCACATATTTCTGAAATTTTTGATTTCCCTTTGATTTAGGCTTCCTAATGTGATACTAATTAGTACACATGTTGATTAAAGAGTAATGATGGACATTTAGCCACTCAAAACTCAATTCTAAGACAATTTCTCAAAAATGTGCTTTAAGACTTCTTAAAGCACATTTTGTGTTTTAACTTGTTTTTGAGCTTGGTTTCCTTTGCTACTTGATTTAAAATGTCCATTAGCATATTACTAAGGTCTTATCATGATATTTGGGTACTCGCCCAAGTCTCTCCAAGCTTAGAGCACATTTTTGCCCTAATTGCCCTTAAGGCACTTTTTGTGTTTTCCTTGGTTTAAATTGTCTGCCAATCTTTCTAAGGCATATTCTAGCCTTACTACATCATAATTTGATGTTTACTTAGCATACTTAGGTTTGGGTTATTTCACTTAGGCATAAAACCTACTGCATGTATACATGCATTATTATCATATGGTATTATTATCCCACCATCCATTATAATACATTGTATTATATGATCATTAATCTTGTAATAAACTACATTTGAATTCAAAACTTATAACTTATGTTCATAAACTATATTCATGTAATAACCTTCACCATTTATATTATATGGTTTCCAACCATAATTTATACCCATCCTTATGTAAATATATATGACTCTCGCATTTATATATATATATATATATATATATATATATATATATATATATATATGTATCAATAGATGTAAGTTTCATGAATTATAGAACTCTTATATTATATGTCACATTTTATCATCTTATATTAGATGATTATTCTCATTAATTGAATTATATTATACAACTTATATTAAGATCCTTATCTTAATATTGTAGCATCTTATGTTGTATAATTACAACTCTTATGGTTTATTCAATATATACCTTAGTTTATAAATCTCATGTATTTATTGTTTGTCACATTATTTTATGTGAATATCCTTACTATATTAATTCCATTTAAACCACATTAAAACTATATAATAGTTATCACATTCATGACATTGTAGACCATAGTCTAAAATTCATTTTCCAATCCTTATTTTTCAGTATAGCCCAACATTTTCTTTTAATTTCATTTTGACCACATAACATTATGTAATGTTATACCATATACCAATATCATATAATATGATATTTTTATCTCATATAACTTATAACCTATAGTTTTTATACAAAACAATTATAATTGGCGAAAAGGCACAATTCACATAATCTAGTTTTATTAACTTACCATATCTCTTTATTTATTACTATATCACCCCATAATTTATACTATGTTATATATACCATATAATATAACATTTTAACTTTATAAAAGTATAACCTAAGGTTATATGTATGAAAATAACCGAACAGACCCATATCTTGCTCTTATTTATTTTCCAGCACCTTAACTTTCCACATTTACAATATGACCACATAAATAATATTATGTTATATATATATATATCATATATTATAATATTTTAAACCTTAATATAAATATAACATACAGTTATATAAATTCTAAATTGTCGAACAGACCTTAGGGCGGTTCTAAATCATTTTTTAACCCCTTTAACTTTCTATATTTACCAATTGTCACCTTTTTATAACATATAGTTTCTAATGTCATTAAAACTATATATTGTACACATTTCTTATTAAAAACCTATATTATTCTAAAATCACCAAATTCCCCCAAAAGGTTATAAATATCATTTCTAACCCATATACTTTCGGAAGTTACCTTTCCACCCAATATGTCATGTAATTTATAACAATGACATAAATAACTATATATTATACATATATAATTTATAATTTATTTTAACTCCAAATTCAACCCAATAAATTCCCAAAATATCCCAATAGCCCATGGGTATTTAAAATACCATTTTATACCCTAAGTTTCGGTAATCCCATATATACCCCAACTGTTATAAAAAATGTTACAATTAAATACATAATCTATTATATAGTCATAAATAAATTTTTAATGATCTAATTGGTCAACACCTACCATATGGGCAAGGTTACCCTCCTCAATACTATCTTGACTAGTATTTTTCCTTATTTACGGTTTATACCCCATTTTTCCAGAAATTACAATTTGACCCTAAACCTTTATAAAATCTTATAACTTTTATTTAACTCCTTTTAACACACCTAATTTTCGGCTATATTCATATTTAGCCCCCAAATTTATTTAATTACAACTTACCCCTATTTCCTTTCGGTAAGATTTATTTATTACCTAAAACTTAATTTATACTTAATATACATATTAAAATGGCCTAAAGTACATGACCTTATTACAAACTTTAGCTTATAAAATAAATTACACATAAATGTCTCAAATACATTAAACTCTCGACCTCACACCAGATTTTTCCAATATTTACCAAACTTCCACATAATGTCTTAAATTTGACAATTATGTTAATTAATCACTTAATTAATTTACCAAAGTTTCTATAACATTTCCTAGTCATATTGAAGTCAAAAAGACCATTCATTACTGTCCCACTCACGACAATCATATAATATAAGCTTCCCAATGTATTAAAACATAGGATTAAGATGTTATACCTTGATTAGATGAGCTTTAAGGGTTGTTTGGCCACGACAAGATGGGGAGAAATTTAGGCAGCTTCTAAATATGTTCTAACAACAAGAATATGATATAGTCAAGTTCCAAAGGTTGAACTATCCATAAAACATTATAAGCCATTAAAAGCTAGATTTTTTTTTCCTTGAATCCCAAGGCTTGTACAAGGTATTTTTGGCCCTATTTTACAGAATAATAAGAGTATCAAAACACTCTTTAAACTAAGGTATATACCGCCAATGATCAAGTAGAAGACGGCTAGGTTTTACATTGTTCAAAATGCCTTGACATGGAGTTTAAGCTTGAAATTAACCACCAAATGAAGTAGTTGCAACTGCTATTGATCAAGCATGATAAATGAAGGATTATAAGCCAAGGGAACAAAAGAAATCAACCAGATTTTGAAGTAGAGAAGGAATTAGGTGCTTAAAGCACATTTTTACCTTAATAAGTGTTCTTGCCTTACTTCCCCCTTTCTTTTGAGTTTAAGCCGAGATTTCCCATTCCCTTTGAACACAAATCGTGATAGATGAGTGGATGGAAGTGGTTGTAAGTTAGCTTAATGAAAGAGGAAGAAAGAGGAAGAGAATGACATATTACATGTTTTGAATGTTTTACCTTTGCTATGGGAGTTGCTCTTTGAAGTTGGCTGCTTCCTAGCTCAACAATGAAGGAACATAGGGACGAAGCTTGCTGAACTCATTTGGAATGGGGTGGAAGGAAAGAGAAAGTCAAATTTTGATTACAAGATAAAGTAAGTTACTTTAGTGAATAGTTAATGGTGAGTCATTAGATTGGCTAGATATTTTGGCATTAGGTGGGTATTGTTGGCAGCTTTCATTACCGCCCAAGCATGGTATTTAGGGGTCTTTGGTCAACTTTGACAACTAAGTCAATTTAGACTAGATTTTGCACTATTTGGATACTATTCACAATTTAGTGCCAAATTTGTGAAATTTTTGTAAATCACTTGATTTAGAGTTACTAATGTGATACTAAGTAGTACAAAAATGTGTCTTAAGGAGTTTTAGTGCACCTTTTTATGTTATAACTTGTTCTAGAGCTTGGTTTTATTTACTAATTGTTTTATTGTGTTCATTCATGAGTTATAATGCTTAGGAATTAAATTTGGATCTTAAGGAGTTCATTAGGGCATATGTTTACCCTAAATGGTCATAAGGTGAAATTCTTGTTTTATAATGACCTTTGATGTTTCCAATTGATTTTAAAGGCATGTTTAGGCCTTGATTTATTTGATTAGGTATTTAATCAATGTTTAATTACTTAGTTGTATTTCATTTTACCTCTCAAATCCATGCTTCAAGGTTGAAAAACACATTTTAGTAGCTTCCCATTAACATTCGTTTGCATTTTAGTGAAAGAAATGTAGGATTTGAGTAAGAAAAGAAGGAGAAAGAGGAGGTTCTCTCACTGCTGCTGCTATCGAATGGGGAGGAGCAACCATAAAAAAATGTGAGGGAGGAAGGAGGAAGGGAAAGTGAGGAGGGATAGATATAGGGGAAAAAAGGGGGGCATGTGCCTAGCACATGACTCCACTTACCCCTTTCTTTTATTAGAATATAGACCCCCAATTCCTTCAAAATTTCATAATAACCGCTCACTTAACATCTCCAGAATTTTCCCTTTCTGGACAGGACACGTTTTAAGCAAAAACGTGCTTTAAGCCTTTAAAGCTCTAAACTCAATCTGAACTTGGTTTTTCTTTTTAAAATATTATCCAACATTAAAGTAGGATAAAATAACTCATTTATAGGTTAGAAATCACCTATAAAATTCAAGGTATTTCAAACTTCACAAAATTACAAAAATGCCCCTTAAGAACAAATGTGGCTTTAAACGAATTTCTTTACTATCTTTGAGCTTTTACTCCATAAATACTTCTCAAAACTACTTATTAAATATATAAATAAGATTTAACTCACTAATTCAAGAGTCATTAATTTCGGGTATTTCAATAAGTTTTCCAAATTAGAATAAAAAACAAAATCAAAACAAAAAACACTTCAAAACAATCCAAACTCTAATACAAAGCAGAGAAAAATAGAAATCACAAAGGCAATAACAGCGGAAAATCATCTACAAAATCCATAAAGCCTTCAGAAACCGGAAGTCACTTGTCAAAACTATCAAAAGAACAGAAAATAGGACAAAAATAGAAACTTCGTTAAAGCACATTTTCATAACAAATCATAATCTTCAGGAGTCAGAGGTCATAAACCTAAGCTGATAAAACATAGAAGGCAAAACAGAGGCTGAACCCACACTTTCAAAGTGAAGTAGAGCACAAAAAAGGGTCTTATATCAATAGCTATCAAAGCTCAAAACTGAACACAAGTGAAAGCCAGAGTACACTTAATAGAACTTATTAGACTTTATAAATCAAAGTGAGACACTAGTTCTAAGCACACACAAGTAAAGGTCATAGACCCTTGGTTTAGAAGATCCTACATAACAAAAATGGTTCGATACCATTAATTAGACCCGTCAGTCCCACAACATAATAGAAACCTCGTGAAATAAAACAGAATGATATCCTGTGCAGCATGCTACAGGATAGCTAGACCCAGCCGATGACGGCTTAGACGACAAAGAAACTATGTCCCAAAACATAAGCTTTTGTGTTGTAAATGAGGGAAAAACGCAAAAAGTATGGAACCTTTACAAATCGAAATCAAAGTTTTCGCAAACAGAAGTCTTATGCCTAGACTATTAATGCACATAAAATAGAGAAAAAACAGAAGTCAAGACACACACTTACAATGCAAATCAGAGTTCACAACAGAAAGGGGTACTTTCAGAATAGAAATGTGTGCAAACATACTAAACATGTTAAATAGCTTATAAACACTTAGGGGAACATAACTCCATAAACAGAGGTCCAAACGGTGGTCAAATGACACTTTTACCGAAGTTAGAGAGGTGTTTGGACATGTTTCCGGACTAGAAAGTTAAGACACATGCTGAGACTCAAAACTGTGAAGTTCGGACTTGTGTCCAAACATGGAAGTCTAACAAAATCAAAAGGTGACGTCCGAACTTGTGTCCGGGCTTACAAGTCTGTACATGAGCCGAAACTTGAAACCCAGAATCTCCTCACACTCTATCTGAACACATTAAATTAGCAGAAACAAGTGCGTCCGAAGCCCTGTCTAGACATGCAAGTGTGGACAGAAGTCCAGACATAGTAGAAACTACCAAATTGAATGCAGAACTAGACAAACTCAATTTCCAAAATAACTCCATTGATAACACACATCTCTATATCAAAGTAAGCAGCCGCAACACAATACCATGGGGTTTTGACAGTATGAAAATGCAAATCAATCCAATCCAGTCGGAATCACAAACTGATTCAGAGAAATCATCAAACATAATCATAAATGAAATCCCTAAAATTGACCCCGGGGTTAACACACCCATACCGAATCCATCTATCTACCTAATCCACACAACACACTCTTCAAATTCATACTCGAATCCCAGTGAGAATTGACTAAGACAACCAAAAATTCCAAACCAAATCATATACACAAAAAAGCAAAACTAAGAACGAATACAGAACTATGACTACAATCCCAAACCTTGAATCATGATGGACTGGAAGAACCGGGTCTCACACGCATAACTACCCCGAAGATTGAACACCAGGAGCAGAAGAGCAGAATTAAGAGAGAAGAGCAAGAGAAAGCAGAATGGAGAATCAGAATAAGGAAAGAGAAAATGAATGTAAGTTAGGAAACTCATTTTCCTATCCCTTACTAATTACTTCACTCGGCGAATTATGACTTTGTCCCTCATCCTCTCTTGACTAACTCAGTCCTCAAATGACATAAAATCTCACTAACATAAGAACTATAAAATAACATTCCCACTCTAAATCCGAAAAGTAAAAAAAATCTAGGGTATAACAAGGTTGCTAATTGCATTACACATTTTACTAATCACTGCGGCGTTAAATTTTTTAAATCGTATTAATATTTGTTAAAATGTAATGATGTATCACTGTAACTTTTTTTCCCTCAGGAAATGATATTCGATAGTCCACATAGTCAAGAAGTTAATAGTTGGTGACTAGTGAATTCTACTATTTACAGTACCAATCTTTTTTATTTCACTAAACTGTATGGAATAAATTAAAATGTGTTGGTATAACTTTTCAAAACAATGAATAAGTGACACTCCAAATTAATGGTGGCCACGGGTCCGGTTCCACCGGTTCCGGTTATGGAAAATGTGTATTCGTATTCGGAACTGGTCTGGGCGGTTTCCGGTTCTGAAATCTGGATTCGCTTCGGATTCGGTCAAAAAACCGGTTCCGGCCAGTTCCGGTTCCGGTTCTGATCGGTTCCGACCGGTTTCGGAAGATTCGATCGGCTCCAGTTGCTTCGTTTTAGCTCCGATTTGAGATCCATTTGAGCGCACACGTTGCTCTTTTCATCCACTTTACTCCTAGATAGGTATTCTTCTAGTTTATAATCTTAAATGTGTAAGAAGACAGACTTAGGAATTTTTATTGAATTTACAAAAAATAAGGAACAAAGAGAATTTATTATATGATTCACTGCCTCATTAAAACCTTATTAGTTGAAAACCCATTGGGAAACCCTAATAAGTAAAAAGAGTATAGCTACTAAGAGGTTGCATGATTTCAATTTGCAAGTCTCAAAAAAAGATTACATGGAAAGAAAGTAATACTAAATTACTAATACATTCTAAAATATTACAAGATAGAAGTCCTAAGTGGTGTTATCCCCATTCATCTCATGCCAATCATCATGTTGGCCTTCATATTGCAATGCGCGTGCTTGGGATCTAACGGCTATTTTTCTCAGAGAGGAGCCGCGCCCGAGACCCAAAACGACGTCGTTTTGGCCCGATTCTAAAGGTAACTTCAACCAGTTCCGGGGCGGTTCCGGTTCCCGGTTCCGAATCCGACGATGGTTCCAGGCGGTTCCGGTTCAGGCCCGAATCTCAAAACATGTATTCGTATTGGAACCGTCTGAGGCGGTTCGGTTCCGGTTCCAGGCCGGTTCCGGTTCCAATCGGTTCCGGGTAGAACCGCCGGTTCCGGGTAGAACCGGACCCGATGGTCACCGTTACTCCAAATAGTTAAGACACTCACTTTTGTAACAATTTTTGCTCACTACTTATTTTACATAACATATTGCAAGACCATATTTGAGTGAAAATTATTACCGCGTCTATGTGGTCCATCTTTCTAATCGTGAGTGTAATGGGTAAATCCAAATTGCAACAATGTTTGGATTTTCGTAGTGATCAATTACAGATATACAAGGGGAAGTGAATAATTTTGAACTATACAAACCTAACAAGATGACCATAGTGAAAAACTTCAAGGTGGATCTCTCCTCTTGGATGATCATGGTTAATGTGATATTCGATTCGGTGGTACATACCATTTCTGACATTCCCGTACATAGCTGAGAAAAGCACTACTATAGAGGTGTATCGAGTAGCGATTATCAACCCCATTTCAGTACTCATCTACTTCTTTGAAGGTCTTCGGCTGTCTCCAACGAACTTTATCTCCCTGAAATACCCCGACCTTAAATATGGCGATTAAATTATCCTAATAGGTATTTAAGAGCCTAATAGTGCTTAAGTAATATTGGTAAGGAAAAATAAATCCAAAAGAAATAAAGAAACGCTTAAAAAGCGGGAAACGCTAAATAAGCGTTAAATAACCATAGGAGGTATGAAACCTCGGTTAGCGTATTGTAAGGATTCTAAAGGCTTAATTAAGTCTAAATAAATATTAGGGAACAAATCCCGAGAAAACGGATCCTTAAAATGGATTAACAACACTAATGAACACTAGAGCGCGTTTTTCGAGGTAACCGGGAAAACGTGTCTTTAAGCGGGTCAAATAGACTCGTAACAATTTTGGTCAACTAAATAATCATTAATAATATTAGTGAAGCTTTAGAACCATAAAATCAATAAAACGAGAAATTAGTAAAAACTGTCAAAAACGGGAACTTGTGGGGTAGAAATATAAATAACACAAACTTATGTGTCCAATAATGTAAAAAGAATTTTTCAAAACCCATATGGGTCTGGTGCTGTCCGATTTTTATCCCTCACACACACCCCCTCTCTTATTTACTAAACAACAAAACAATAAAGTAAAAACACCCACCTTACTTTATTACTCTCACATTCTCTCTCTCTCCTATCCCCACTTCTCCCTCACGTACAGACCCCCTCATCCTCCTCCTCTCTATTTCTTTTCTTCTCTGGTTGCTCTCTCAACCGATGGCCATGGAGGATTGAAACAAAACACAAAACTCAACTTCTCTCCTCTTGTAACCCACTCAAATCTCTTCCAAAAATTACACCATTGTAATCCTCTCACCAAGAGCTACGTTTCTATCTTTCCAAAATTCGAAACACACATTTTCGTTTTTATGGGTATACCCCATTTGGAGCTTCAAGACCACCATTAGAGCCACCTTGTTCTCCTTGTTCTTTTGAGGTAAAAATCTCTTTGAAACTCCATTGTTTTTTCTAGCCTTAAAGGCAAAACGAATTTGAACTAAACCCTGTTTGGTTCCTCTTGTACCTAGCCAGTTTTGGCTTCTTTGAAGGGGTGGAAACCTTGTTCTTAAACTCCTCTAAGTTTCATCTACTCCCATGCAAGGTAATGAAACTCCTAAACCCTAAAATATACATTAAAAGCTTAAGTAATGTTAGGGTTAGTTTTTAGTATTGAATGGTGTATTTATGAATGGGTTGTAATGTTAGATTGTTGAGAAACTATAACCGGTAGAAGGAAGAAGGAAGAAACAAGAAGAGGAAAGAAAACTAGAAGGAAAAACAAGGTAAGGATACTCACTTGTGTAGCTTGGTATATATATGTATAACAGATTTTAAAAGGTTGGAATGAGTAATGGAAATGGTAAGGTATTGATAGTGTAATGTGTAGGAGGAAATAAATGTTTTAAAACCCTTAAAAGACATTTTTAAAAACTGTTACAACTAGATTGTGAAGTAATGTTGAGTGCAGGAATTTTTAGAGTGCTTAAGTGTTAGTATTATGTGTGGGAGCTTTGGATATTATTGCTGTTTTGAACAGGTGAAATGGGTAACAAAACGTGAACTAGAATATGTGGTGAGAGTATAAAAATATAGGGAGACTATGGCAAAATTTATCTAGAATTAGAACACTTAAGAAAACTAGAAACTAGGTGGAATCATGTACTTGTAACAGATTTTGTTAGAGCTGTTTGGTGGGTAGGTTTGGAGAGGTAACCAATGTATTGTAAGTTTTAGAAATGACATTAGGGGGAGCTAAAGATGTAGAAGATGAGAGTTTAAATCTGTAGCAAAATGCAACTTAGAAGAACCTTGTAATTGCTGAAATGAAAACTTAAGAAAATGGGTGAGTGAATTAGTATAGAAGGGTGTAACAGATTAGTAATGGATTTAAGCATGTTTAGGTGGCTAATTGGGTGCTAAAATATGTGGGATTAAGTGTAGGAACAATGGGGAATTAATTAGGCAAGTTTGGGGTTGTAACAGAGAAAGAAAACTGAAAAAAATCTGTCAATTTCGTAGCAGGGTCCGGGACCTAACTTATGTAGGAAGTCCCGGACCGTGTCAAAAATTCATTCGAGACTCCACTGCAACTTGGGTCCGGGACTTGGTCCCATACAAGCTCCCGGACCATGCTAATAAAAAGGGCCGAGACTTTGCTAGAACTTGGGTCTGGGACTTTGTCCCTTGTACAACTCCCGGGCCATATATGTAAAACCGTTCGAGAGTTCATCAAGGTTCTGGTCCGGGACTTACTCCCTGTATAAGGACCCGGACCAGGGTGTTTAAATGGCCGAGAGTTTGGTAATGAGGTGGTCCGGGACTTAAGACCTGGACAAGGTCCCAGGCCAACCTAAATGTGTGAAAATAAGTGTATTAAATGGGTAATAAGGTAAGGAAGAGAATGGTAATGATAGTATAAGATAATTAGGACTTAATTAAGGATGTTTAAATGTCATTAAGAGTATAAACAAGTTTTGAAAATAATAAAGAGTAAGTAAACCATATGTAAGTATAAGAATTGTAAAGGTATAGTAAGTATGAGTTAGGATACGAAAGAGTAATCGAGTTGGTTAATGATAGTTAGATTAATCATTCAATTGTATGTACATAATAGGACTTCATTTGTGAACACCGGAGGAACTTGGGATACAAGTACGACGGTGAACGGTATTATTTCTTCATGCCCTGTATCCTAATCTGGTTACCCCGATTTGTGTGCTTATTTGACCACCTAATAAGATAAATGCACGAATCGGATTATATTGCACTTACATGTGCTTGTTTACATTGTTCGCGATATTTGTCTTGAACAATAGTTTGTACAATTCATGAAATGTATGAATGATGATGATGTGTATTGTACCTTGTAGTGTACTTGTATAATGTATTGTATTGGTATGGATGTGTATATGAATAATGTATTTGTGTATGTGGTTGGATGTTGACTTCTACTAATTCCTAACTACCTAACTCCTCCTAACTTAAGTGAGTAAATTGGAATGAGTAGAAGTCCGATATAGTTTCGGCCACGCGTGAGGATGAGGAGACACAAGAGGTTGGATCCGATTCCTGGTTCGTAAGCTGGTCCAGGCCCCCAAATCCCTTAAGTGGGTAGCATCCTGGATTAGTGAACCAGTAAAGCCTGGTGGTGGGACAGTGTAGTCCCTGCCCAGAGGCCATACCGGCTTAACTTGAGTAAGAGTAAGAAAGTAAGTATGTATGAGTATGAGTATGAGTATGAGTATGAGTATGAGTATGTATGTGTATGTATGGAGTAAACGAGTAAAAGAGTAATCTCCACCCGATTAACCCGGGTGGACCAGTGAAGCTAACAAGAACTGTACTTGTGTATGTAATGAGTATGTGTATTCGGAAGAAGGTAAGTATGTATCGGATGGTTACACCGTATCCTTGTATGTAATAAAGTGTATGTATGTATGCTTGTGTAAGTATTATTGTATTGTGTATAAGAGCATGTATGCATGTATGTTTGAATGAAAATGAACTGCATGTATTCGACCAAGTGGTCGGCGTACCCTCACTAGTACGCGGGGTATGCGGTTATCATGCTCGGCGAAAGCTGACCCCTTCGGGGGACATTTTTTTAGTGTGCAGGTACCCGAAGCGAATATGGTCAAGGAAGAGACCGGAGGCACACCCTGGTATTTAGAAGTAAGTAGCGTGTGAGGAACGGGTAGTAAGTAGCCTCTTAGTGAGTATGTATGAACTTGGAAGAAGCATTGTAATGGTATTGGGAACCTAGTAAACTCGGTTATGTATTTTGTATTGTATGGGTAATGAAGGAGTAAAGTATTGAATGGAACCTTGTAGTATTCGTTTGATGAACGGAGTATGTGTTGTGGAAGTGTAGTACTCGGGATTCCGGTCCATCAGACCGATGCTGTAAGCAGTAGTAGTAGCCTTGTTAGCCACGTGGGTGGTTAACGGTATTGTATCACCCATTGTATGTAAGTAAGTAACCGCTGCGTGTATCTGATGTGTAAGGAGATTGGACGGTAAGCATGTATTAATGGTAGGGGTGTTACACTCCCCTATCATCTCATTGTACCTTGTATGGTTGAACATCGCTTGGTAGGAATATTTCTTTGATTTTCTATGCTTCATCAGTGTACATCACTCTATATACTTGTCTCCACTGATCATGGTATATATACAAATAATCTACTACTACTCTAAACCCACAATTATCATCTCCAGGGACATCAATGTATCTTGGCGTTGATGATTCTGTGTTAAAGGAACTTCCACTAGAAAGGTGCTTCTAAGGATTGACTCTCCCGTGGTCGATTACGCTCCCAAGCTGAAGGTTCCCGTTGGTTTGGTCTAGTGCAAACGGGAAAACTTAACTTACTAAAAGCTAAGAAATTAACCCTAGAAATTAATAAATTAAATCCATATGGATTACAAAAATAAATCCCGGACAAAGTGTATAGTGAACTAGAAGCTACCGGGGTCGAATCCACGGGGACTTAGTTATTAAATCTAATCCTAGAAAATAACAAATTAAGTGGGTTGTTGTTTGTTTTGTGAACTAAAAATATGTGAAAATAACAAGTAAGTAAATTGGGTGAAAAGTAAGGGTGAGATGGAACTCCGGGTCGGCTTTTCTCTTCGATAGATCTAGCAATTCCTACAGTTTGTCATGAGAGTGGATTGACAAATTCTTTAATTTTCTTCTCTACACTAAATCCTAGTTTTAGAAAAGCTCACCTAACATAACATGCAGTTTTAATCCAGAAACAATCAAAACACGTATAGGTGGATTAAGCACTAGAATTAATTTAGCTCCCGAGGGAAAACCTAATCTATCCAATTCGATTCTCCACAGGTTTTCAGATTAATATGACCTTCCTATTACTTACCGATCAGTTTGTATAAGATTCGCAAGACAACTCAGATAATTCATGAGATTAAAAAAGAAGCGCCAGAACTAACATTAATCTGAAAAATCCAAGAAATCTCGTATACAAACTGCATAAAGATAAAACTAAATCATATCCAAAATACTATAGCCTTCCCCAGAGTCAAATCCTTTTAGCATAGCATAAATGAAGAACAAATACAAGAAGAGAGAGTAGAAGTCATCTTGATATTAGTTCTGAAATTTGCTAGATGAAAGGTTGAGCAGATGAGCGGATCTGGAGCAGAAATCTTCTTCTCCGGAGTTGAAGTGGTGGCGGCAGGGCAAAGAGGATGAAAGGCGTGGCGTATGTTCGTGAAAAAATGAGTTCTGAATGTTCTTCCTCCCTTGCAAATGCTCCTTAAAATAGAATTTCTGGACCTAAAATGCAAGCGTCCGGCTCACATGTCCAGGTGGGAGAGCCGGACAAGAGATAGAGTTGTCAGGTAAGATTTTTCGCTCTATGAGACGTCCGGACCACCTGTCCGGGTCAGTTAGCCGGATAGCCAGGCTAGACAGAAATATAACAAAAATCCATGGCGCGCTGCACTCATGGTCGTAAATATTGCTGTCCTTCTGAGCACGTCCGGGTCACAGGGTCGGACACATCATCCGAACATGTAATATTCGAAAAATAGCATTCTGGGTGTATCTAGGTCTCCGTCCGGGTGAGTTAGCCGGACAGGAACAACGCGTCAGGGTCACTTAGCCGGACATAGACCCGGACGTGTGTAAAAAAATTCATTTTTGAGGTGTATGGACCACCATCTGGGTCAATTAACCGGACGTAGATCCAGACATGTGTATATTTGTGTCCCTTTTCTCCGTAAACTTTGACAGAGTCCAGATTCTTCGTTTGAGCTCCAATTTGTTCCCCGTTTTGTGTAACACCCCTACCGGTAATCACACCCTTATCTTCTGCCTGTCTCATATATCAACATCGACGCAGCGGTAGTTCCAACTCAACCGGGTGAACATTGCCGTTAGTCACCCACGTGACTAACTAGGCAATCCAAACTCAATACAACAACAAATACATATCGGTCCTGATGGGTCTTATACCGAGCACACTATACAACAATACTTCCTTTACTTAAACAATTTCAAGTCAATACAACCTTTAACACCCCAATATACAATACAATAGCCATTCTACACTATACGAGTATCTACAGTTTCCAAGTTCATCAATGACCCTTCGGTCTTACCAATCCACAATACATAAATACAATCCCTTCACCACTACCCATATCAATAACGACCCCGTCCTACTCTCGAACGGGTCCGGCTTAGCTGTCGGTCACTTACAATGCTCATATCCTCTTCGGGTACCTGCACACTAAAACGTTCCCCCTAGGGGGTCAGCTTACGCTGAATATGACTTCCGCATACCCCGCGTACTAGCGAGGGTACGCCAACTATTTGGTCGAGAGCATGCGGTTCATTTTATCACAACAGCATGCATACAACATACATTATATATGCACATTCGCAATCAAGTTCAACATTGAACACAAGCACTAACACACATCAAGGGTTGGTTCAATATGTTCTTTAATTAGGCTTGAGGGTTTCTACCTCACCATGCCTTACTCAACTACTCATGTACTACCCACTCCCTTGGGTACTCTTACTCACAATCTCAACAAGGTCTACAACACCTCAACTCAATTCCCTACTCAACTCAAATTCTCAAGTTCCACAAGTCACAACTCAATTCTCAACACTCACACATGACCGATTCAATACTCATTCTCAATACTCAAGTTCTCAAGTCATACTCAATACTCATTACTCAAGTTCTCAAGTCAATTCTCAATACTCAAGGTATATGTTAAGTCGATCTCACGACCTCCGGTAGGGTCATACACAAGACCCACCACCGGGCTCAAATACAAATAGGGCTATACAGTTAGCTCCTCAAATACTCAAATGTCCGGCTCATTACCGGGCTACTCAAATTTCCCAAAACTCCACTCTCGGAGTCAATTCACCATCTCAAGGATTAGCCTAGAAGTATCTCTCTCGATAGCATCTAATGGCTTAGGGAATTCTTCAATGTCAAGTATTCTAAGATTTATGGTTTTAACCAACTTATCGAATACTCAAGTTCGGGACATTGTTCATGTTAGTCGGTTCCTCTCATTGGGGTTCGACTATATTTCTAAGGGATTTGGTGATCCCTTACCATTCATTACTTTTACTCAAGGTTCGCATTTTCGAACAACTTTCCAATCCTCTAGTTAGAGGTTACTTATATACTTCCACTAATATTTATCGAGTGGGTTTAGTCATTCCGTTCTCTAACCGTTAGCGGGAGGTTACCACTCCCGTATACCTTCTCACGTTCGATTGTGTTCGTAGGTTTATGTTACCGTGTATGGTTTCGATAGTTGTAGTGTGTTCCACCTTTTATCAGATTGCACTTGACTCTTTCTAAGAGTCTCTACTCACACAAGACTCAACTATGAGTCGCACTACCACACACAATCACATTCAAGCAATTCATTCACATTCCACATTTCATGAATTATACAAACTTTAGTCAAAGAATACAATCCAACCACAACAATCAAATCACACAGCACTAATGAGTGCACACAATCCGATTCATGCATTTATCTTGTTAGGTGATCACACAATCAAACAAGCACACAAATCGGGGTAACCAAGTTAGGATACAGAGCATGAGGAAATCATACCTTTCCCGGGGTTTATCTTTACTGGGGGTTTTCATGTTCTTTGGCTCACCCTTGTTCCCTCGAATCATATTCTCGAACCACTAATTACATGTCAAATGGTTCAATTATTATTAAGGTGTTACGGTATGTACATTATTGCTACTCCCCGTACTTACCCCGTTATCCCGTTATTTCGGTTTAACTTAATGTACTTAAACTCACAACTATCTCAATCACTTCCAACCTTTGTTTATACTTCTTAGGACCTTTAAAGGTCACCAAACAACTCCTAAACATCATCTAAAACCAATACCATTCAAACCCCCATCATTTAAAGCCTTAGAAACACTTCCCGTTGAATTTTGGGGGTGGTCCGGGACCTGGTCCGGACCCTAGGTCCCGGACCAATACTGAAATCAACTCTCGGCCTAATTTACTACCCTGGTCCGGGACTTGGTCCTGGACTTAAGTCCCGGACCAATTCCTCCTGCATTTGCTCTCGGTCATTTTTTAAGGGGTGGTCCGGGACTTGGTGCATATCCTAGGTCCTGGACCCTGCTAAAACCTGCTACAAGGGTTATTTTTCACCCCCTAATCATCCATAAACCACCCTTAATCTTTTCCTAATCTTTCCACAAGTTTTCTACACATTTTAACACCTCAAAACACTCCTTAAACCACCTCAAATCCTTGGTTAAATTCCTACTTCAATTCTTGTTCAAATCCGACAATTCAAGGAATCACATTTTGCATTTTGCACTCTTTTACATTTCTAACTCCTTCTTGCTAGCTTTTACATCTTACCAAGCCTACCAAATCACTTAATGGCCATACCAACTCATTCCAACATATCCACCATTCTAAAACCCAAGTCCAACTCTCATTTCCTAAGTCTGCACACTAATCCCTTTTCTAGTTTTTCTAACATTTCCATACTTCATTGCTACAGATTTTCCACCTCTCCTCTACTAGTTCTCCAATGCCATTTCAAGGCTACTACTACACTCCGACAACACTACACACCCCTAGGTTCTCCAATACCGCTAATTCATCTTTAAACACTTGTTTTTTCTACCAAAAATTTGCCATGACCTCCCCATAAACTGCACATGTCCAAACATCTCTTTTCACCATTTCAATCCTAATCTAAACTAGCACACCCTTACAAGGGTCCTACCAGCACATAATATACATCCTCAACACTTCATTAGACACAATATAGCTCCCAAAATCAACACATTGCACTTAGGCCCTTAAATCAACACAAGTTCACATTCTCTCTCAAATTTAACCAACTACATCAATTCACACATTTTGGGTTCATTGTTTAGATTTAACCCTTCCCAATTCCTAAAGCAATTAAAAACAAAGTTTAAGGTAGATTTTCTTACCTTAATTCACAAGCCACTCTTAATTCACCTCTTGCCCCTCCTCTTCTCATTTCGTCAAGTTGGCAATGGAGTTACCAACTCCATCCAGCACCCAAGTTACACAAAAGCACATAATTAAAATTCTAACCCATGGAAATACACTAATCCATTTAAGGGCTTAAATCACCATAGTTAGGGTTTTACCTTTGGAATGTTCAAGAGGGGTTTTTTACCCATGAATCAAATGGAGAGTCCCCCACCATTGGAGGGTTGAATTGAAGCTCAAAACAAGAGGAGAACATGGTAAGAGAGAGAGCAAAAATCGGCTAAGGAAGGAAGGTGAAGAAAAATGAGTTTTTCTTGAATATTTTTACCTTAGGAGAGAGAGAAGACTCCAAGCTACCCATTGATGCCATTTCTCTTCAATGGGAAAACCCATGGAGATGAAGTTCTTCATTTTCGAATTTGAAAAGAGAGATAGATAGAGAATGATGAGGGGAACACAATATGTGTTTTGTTTTTGATTTGGAGCACTTTTGTGGCTTGAGCAAGGAGATAAAGGATTGGAATACCCCAACCCGAAATCCATAAACTGAACGGCGATCACTCCCAAATAAAATACAACTGCAGCGGAAATAAATACAACAACCGGGCGTATTACAATGCCGTTGGCCACCCTTGTGACCAACAGGCTAAGTCCAAATACAATCCTCAATGTCACGGTCTGGAATACAGATACAACCCGAGATACTAGGAATCAACCCAAAAGTACAATACTGAAATAAACATTACTAATGGTAGACTCCCAAAGCTTGGTCTACCTCACCTACACTCAGTGTGGTGATCTCCTCACTTCAGGTACCTGAAAAATGGGGTGCCCCCAAAGGGGCTCAGCAAACAATGCTGGTATGGAAAACGTGCAGCCCATCGTCTACCGGGCCACACCACTACTTTGAGTCGAATACATGCAGA
Source organism: Limonium bicolor (assembly GCA_023374045.1). Taxonomy (NCBI): domain Eukaryota; kingdom Viridiplantae; phylum Streptophyta; class Magnoliopsida; order Caryophyllales; family Plumbaginaceae; genus Limonium; species Limonium bicolor. The sequence goes on along the minus strand of CM041776.1, from coordinate 421,345,342 downwards.
TCATTTTTATAAAGCTGAACAAGCATAGTCTGATAATAACAGGTATCCATACAAGGACAATAATGTCACATAGAAACAAGACACAGAAGGTCGAGTTAGCTGAACTGAAATTCTTTACTGATAGTCGGTCCACACAATGGACTGACAGTTATAACTGAATAGCTGAAATAAGTGGAGGTATAGTGACCCGTCTATAGGAGAGAAATGGGTATAAAAACCCCCGGAGATAACGTAGTTAAACCCTGAACTGAATGGCGTGGGAAATAAGAACCCACTAGAGGAATAAAGTCTTCCTCGAACTGAAGGGCATTTGAATCCCGGAAGGAATAAAGTCTTCCTCCCAACTGAATGTTTCCGTCGCGACGTAGTAGGAGACGACCTGAGACAGGTACAACTCCCGTAGCATGCATGGCCAGATCCAACTGGGCTCCTCATTCTCGAAGTATATATTTGTTAAGTGTCATATAAAGACATTAAATAAAAACACAATGTGTATTGTCAATTATCACGTTTAGGATAATGACGTTTTTATAAAGTGAAGTTAGTGAGAGACTTGAGTACAAGTCCTCGGTATACTGAAGCGCAGGTATTTAATCCACTGGTATAGTAGTGTTTGTATGCGTGGGACATACACGTTGTAGTCAACAACAATCACCACATAAAATAATACAACAGTGCACAAGAGTAAACCAACATTTTACATTAATTATCTTGGTCGTTATTTCAAACAACAGATAGCACACAAGCCGTGTAATCCGTTAGAAAACAGGTTGCAAGAAAATCCCATACCGTTCACCGTAGACTGTACTTGTAAATTCCCGGTCAACGTCTGGTCAAACAAAGTCCTAGAATAGGATTAACTGAGAGGGTTAATTTATGTTACCTTATATAATAATTCTATTGGATCTTTTAACAAATTTCATATTGTTATTTCATGTGAGGTTTATTTCTTTTAATTACCTCATGATTTAATGTATAACTTATTTGTCATTCCTTTTTGATTTATTTATAAATCCTTAATGTACATATATGATTCATATATTCATGTACTATATTTGTTGTTTATTTTAATTGTCTAAGTGACATAACAACTTATAATTTTCTTAACTATATTTAAATGTCTACAATGACATAATATTCTTATAATCTCCTTATTCTCCTTTTAGTCATAAACAATACTTATTGTTTCTTTTTAACTTCCTTATAACAGCATAAACCATAGTTCTAATTCCATAATTCCTTTAATTAAAATTCTTTCTTCTAATTCCTCAAAATATCCATATAGTACCTATTTTATTTAAATCTAAATTATTACCCTTATATTTCGGTTATTTATACATCAACCACCATTAATTCATAAACTTTATATTTAAATTCTAATCTCATTATATTATAGAGTTTTAACTTCTTATTTAGCTAAATTGCAAAGCCATCCCTAATATTTTGGTATATAGCTTTTAAATATTATAACTCTCAAAAATTACAACTTAGCCCCTTAAATTCTCGGCTTTACTTTAATAATTTATTTCTTATAATTACAATCTAACCCAAAATCTTATAACTTTTTCACAATGTCATGTAAACTATAGTTTTAATTTTAATTCTCCATAAATGCCGAATATATATTTATAAATTCCTAAATTACCAAACTAGCCCCAAAGAATTCGGCTTTGGTCTTGAACTTTCCATTAATTACATTTTCACCCCAAAACTTTCTATTAGTTACTTAATAACTTATAAACTATAGTCTAAATATTTAATCCCTTAAAATTTCGAAAGTGAACCTAATAATTCTCTTAATTATGAATTCGCCCACTAATAAATTATAAACTTTCATAACAACTTTATAAATTACATAATAGCCCAAAACTTTATAAAAAGTTATTTCAAAGCTTGTTTAAATTATCTAAAATTCTTAAACTTAATTCCTAACCTTATATTATATTATAATTACACCAAACAGCCCTTTAGCTCTCGGTTTTTAATATAAGTACACTAAACTTTGTAAAAATTACATTTAATCCACATAACTTAATTAATTAGTCATTTAGACACTAAAGAATATTTTTTAACTCACCAAACTTTATGATATAAATTTATATACCTAAGTAGCTCATTAAAACTTATTTATCAAGTAGAACATTCGGCCATAATTTAAATGAGACCTTATGTTATATAAAAGTGGATTTATATGTCTAAGTAATTATAAATAAATTCATAGGAGTCATATAATCATGTATAAATTATTGTAATGTCTTATATAAATTCTAAGCTCAAAATAAAGCATTTTTGCCTAAGACTTTTCGGCCTAAATTTATTTGTAACATAAATGAATTTTGTGACACAAAATGTGTCTTAGGGTAAATATTTTTATATATGTTATAGTTTATATTTTTGGCATATAAAACCATATAATTTCGGTATTAATAAACCTAGGAGGTGTACATAATTTTTGTACAATTTTTAGAAGCTTAACAAAGCTTATAATATAAAGATTTATATAGTAAACTTACTTCTTAACAAGGTGGTTAAGTTAAGTGCTTGAACTTCTTCTTGAATCTCCAAGCTTTCTCCAAGGTAATATAGATGCTCCACTTCGGTTATATGCAAGTGGTGAAGGAGTTTTAGGAGTTAGATCTTGAATAAAGATCTTAAGTAGATTTGTAAGTATTTTTACAAGAGTTTACCTTAGACTTTTCTCCTTATGAATTCGGCACTCCTAAGGTAGATGAAGAACAAGGTTTCCTTCATGAAAATGAAGAAGGAAAGAACCTTAGAAGAAGTAGAACTTGGTTACACATAAAAATGTGCTTTAAGGATTTACAAGCATTAAAACTACCTTAAGATAACCTTGAGATGCTCCTTGGTTTAATGTTGGTTTGGACAACCTCCTTGGAGAACTAATTGATGTCGAACACTTGTTGTTAAGCTAGGAAGAGTTTTGCTTCAAGGCTTGACAAGAATTGCTAAGAAATTACCTTAAAGATGAAGATAGAAGTTACATCTCCATTAATGGACTTAAGAGCTTCAAAGGAAGAAGATGAAGCTTAGAAGAGAGAGGAGAGAGCTTACCAAATCGTAGGTGTGGTGTGCAAGAGGGGAAATGACACTAAACTTACGTAAAGGTAAGAGAGTGCCTTAGAATTTGATTTTGTTTTGTTAATTTTTAATGTCAAATGACTATACTTTTTCCTTAGTTTATTACATGGTTTATTGGCTCAATAAATGCCCATGTTCTCTGCATAATTTCGGACATTGTGGTGTGTGACAAGGCAAGAGTTGGAAAGAAGATGATTGTGAGCTAGAAGACAAGGTAATTTAGGTAAGTTATTCTTTTGATTTTTCAATGCTACTTGGCTTGTCTTCTTCTTCATGTGGAGTCACGAAATGGAGGTCTGAATGGGGTTCAAAAACCGGCCATGAAGAGCCAAGGAAGAAGCTTGGAAGGTCACTTAG
>CM041776.1:421225111-421341386 GCA_023374045.1 Limonium bicolor | reverse complement strand
TTATTAAGAAAGCAAAAGAAGAGAATCTAGATCTACTTTTTGCTTTTAAGCATTTTGTTTGTATCTAGCTCACATGGCCTTATTCCTAAGAATTATTTCGACAGATCTCTGGTCCATTAAGACCTACATACTTTGACATTAAGTAATATAACACATGGGATGATGAGTCATCATGTTTTAAGCCTTTTATAAATTTTTAAAGCAAATTTTATACTAGTTTTTGCCCTTAAATCGGCCCCTATAGAGAGCCTTGTTGACTAGTCACACCAACTGATTTAGAAGGTCATTTTTAACCCTTTTTAAGATTACCAATTCGTGGCATGTCAAAAACTACAAGGTAATTGCGTAAAACGCATTTTCGTGACACCCGAAGGTGTGTTTTTTGCTCTAAGGAAATTTTGGGAAACCAATTGTTCTTATGAGTTCCAAGTGTTTGTAAACACTTATTATAGTAAAAAAACATATACTAAGATGTTACATTGAGTTATATGGGGTTATATCAACCCGTGACATAATTTACGGGCCATCGGACACTCCCGGGCCAAAAAGGAGCGCTATGAAATCCTCCTTTGGTTTTTGCTGAATTTTGAGAAACCACTTCGTGGGTTCTCTTTAGAATGATAAATAATGATGTTAGGAGCTCTAGGAATTAATTTTATAGGAGTTCATGCCACCTCGGCACTCCTCCGGACTTTTCGTGCTTTAAGGAGCGGTGTGTGAGCACTCCCGAGCATTTGCGTATTTGACTGAATATAGCTTAGGGAATATATTTGTATATTCATATAATAATTGTATGACCATTTAGTTTGAATATTAGAGGGTCATACAAGGTCATGTTTGACCATATGCTTCTAAGGCGTTTTAGCGTTTATGGTGAAACGACTGTTTTTACGTAACGTTTTCATGCATGGGTTTGCATGCGTACGTGAAATGATTTATATTTGGATTATATTCCAATAAATAATGATTAAATATATTATTTAGATTTGGGGTATTTCAGAGATGCTGCCATGGAAGCTCTTGAGGGAGTTCAAAATCGCCAGAGGTGGGGGAAGGAGGAAGGAGCTCACGGTGGAAGGAGGAAAAAGGGAGGAGAGAGAGAAGGAAATGAGAGGAAAGAGAGGGTAAAGGTGCTTTTGTACTTTTCTTCTTTTTGCTTTTTGACTTGTTAATTAGTAAACTAGTCTAGTGTGTGTGAGAGGCTGTTTTAAACTGTAAAAACCGGCCTCCTAATATTACACAAGCGGGAGCGTTTTTCGTCCTTTACAGAAAACGCTCGTTATTTTACCCGATTTAGCACTATTCACTAACCGGGCCCGTTTTCCGGAATTTTCTCGTTTCTTAAATTTTAATGGCTATTATACTCCCATTAATGTTTGTTTATAGTTATTTAATGAACTATAATTTTTACGGGTTCGTTTGACCACTCAAAGTCACGTTTTCGGGTTTTCTCGAAAAACGTGCGTTAAAGCTTTATTAGCGTTTTATTACATTATTTGGATCCGTTTCCTTCGGGAATTGTTTCCATATATAATTTAGGCGTTATTAAGCCTTTTAAATGCATTTAGTACCCTATTTAAGGTTGTATTTCTCCTAGGGTCACTTAACGCTCGTTTTAACGTTTTTCGCTTTTTAAGCGTTTTTATTATTTCTTTTGGATTTATTCTTTTTACCAAAATTTATTAGGCACTAATAGGCCCTCAATATTGTATTAGAGTAATTTAATCACCCTAATTAAGTTCGGGGTATTTCAATCTACCCCCCTTAAAGAACTTTGCCCACAAAGTTAGTGAGTCTAAGGTTGTTAGTCACCAAGGTACTCAATACTAGGGTTATACTCTCTCAACAATTGTCAGACTCCAATAACTGACTGATTACAACCACATGTCCACACAACATGTCAAGCATGCATAGCAACCAAAAATATATTTTTCTCAAATCTCTCAAAGGGGGTCCATCCGCAGACAATTAGGCACTAAGTCCTCCCCCAAATCGAGTGATCCCTCAGGTACCGGTCACGTTTGAACACTTACGCTCTCTGGTTCACGGCCGTCATGACATTGAGCACTTACTCTTTCTGGCTCTACGGTCCTTTGGTTATGATCAAAATTCATTTGCACCTCTAGAGAATCCTTAGGCTCCAAAGTGGGTACTCTTCCCTGACCGGACTACTCATATCCGGCGGCCCTTGGACAAATACAAAACACACACTACAAACGTCCTACAGGTCACTTAGTACCCTTGCTCGTCCGTTGTAGTGGTTTCAAAACTATTCAACACCTCCACCGACTCACAACTAGCTTCACCTCCATGATTCAACCGGATACCCGTGCCTAGCCATGAAGGATCCACTAGCGCCCGTGGGAGTGGTTTCAAAACCAATCCTCATTCTCAAGTTTGAAGAAAATCATTTGCCAAAATCATTTTGGAAATTCATTTTGAAAACTTCCATGCAACTCCAATTTCCAATTTATGTTAGTTTCACCTAATACTAATGTGTTTACTTGTGGCCACTTATACGGAGCTTCAAGAATCATTCAACCCCAATGTGATCAGCATTGGTGGTGAACTATCCATCCACCCCACTTTGGTGTTCGGTTTCCCTTGATTGCTAGCAAACCAAGTTCCACCTCCCACCTCAATTCACCCAATCAAATAGTCAATCATTATTTCATTTTCTATCTTCTTAATCTTTCTAGTCGTAAACATGCAATCATACATTTACCAATTTCTAGAATTCAATATTCACTTACTAGTCATCTCATCAATCATTACTCATCCTATCTTCAACTTCTATACCCAAGAATTTCGAAAGTTAGTTTTCCAATTAGTTTTTTCTATCCTCATATCATTTACAAGTCAAATCAATTTATATCCTCAAATTATTCACAAATACAACTAACTCAAATTACCTAGGGAACTCACTTCCCAATAGGTTCAACATCGGTTTCATACCGATTTATACCCATCAATTCTCCCAACATACTCAACAAATTCCTCAAACATACTCATTTCCCAAGTTATTACCAATCAGGGTTCTCTTTCCCCATGGAGTTTCTATACTCCCTTCACCTCAATTTCTCACAACCAATATTCCTTCCCACTTCAAATCTCACAAATACTCAAGTTTACACAATGAGTGGATACAAATGTTTATGTAACATAGGTACCAGTCATTCAAACAAATTCTTTTGCGCTATGCGCATTGTAGTTTACACCCTATCACGTAAAACATGCATTTCGCGATTTTCGCTCTACCCCCCTTAAAAAGGGATTACGCCCACGTAATCTACCATGTGTCAATACAGGGTATAGATCGAAGGCATTCAGCCGTCATGGAGTGGTTTAACTTCCATGCGGTCTATTATACAATGTACTCTGGTCAAAGGGTCTTAACCATATTGTTGGTTAGTCCCTGCACCAAGAATTCTCATCGGAGTTGTTTAACTCTTAACCGGGTTCAGTTCTGGCCTTAGAGGTTTCAAGGTATTGATAATTATCCATTCACTCGCTAGGTGTATTAAACCTTAGAATTTGGGCCCACTAGCTTCTCCTGCGCGACCCTGATAACTTAGGGATATTTGCCCTTCTCGTTATCCTTAATGTGTTATACAATATCCTTTTATCCCTTTTTATCTTGGGAATAAGGTTTATCAATCAAGCATGGTATTCTTTTGCCGCACGCGAATTCAATGAGCTTCGGATTCTCTATCCGGCTCTTTAGGAATCTATATACATACTGTTGTATATTCTCGTGGTTATTCACTTGATTCCTCCGACTTATTGTCGGTTGAGGTTAAGCCACTACTTAATTGTAGTGCTTCCTCTATTACTAGTGGCTTCTGAACTATGACTACTGGTTCCTTACAAGTGTTCTTTACTTCACGAATTTTCCTCTATTCTTACCACAATTGCCATCTTCCCAACTTCTAGCTATCCCACCCGATCATTACTGCAAATGCAATACCAAAACACTCAGTCCACAGAGTGCAGAGGGTAAACACTTGGCAGTAAATCTCTTGTGAGATTAGCAATAGGAATGAATGTTACTTCCTTGTTACTCGGTCTGTCTACCATCTTTATTCATCAACTTCATAGCATCGTGTGATTTATTCACATATGTTGGTCGCTTGTTGCGCACCATGTTCTTACTGATTTTACAGTATTTGTTTACATGGCATTCGCTCTTGTTAGCTTCAGCTCATGTATTTCCACCATTTATATCGTACTTCCAAGCTCCTTGAGCGTTATTTACATATACTACACGTTTCCCCCATATCGTGTTTCTTCTGAACTGGTTACTCCTTGGTTGTCGACAATGGCTATAATAGCTTATTCCCACCTTGCTTGGCAATACTCGTGTGCTCAAGCTTCACTACATTAGTAGTTCTGAAAGAGATGTATTATCAGATATTCACTGATGGTATTCCCTTCTTGGCATCTATGTGTTCACTGCTCTTGCGGTCTCACATTAATGAGGGGTATCCCTGCTCGTTGGTTGTTAAACAATCTTACTGGTGCCGTTCTTGGCAACTCTTCGTATGATTCACAATGGGTTTGCAACCGTTCGAATATGTATTGTAGTAGTTTCATGGCATAGCAGCCTTGTTGCCTAGAGCTCTGCTCATTATAGGCGGTTTACATATGATTACTTTTCCTATACCATTTAAATGGTTGGAGGTAACATTGGGTTCCTTGATAGGATCAGTGCATCACGCTTCCGTCCGTTGGATGCCCTTTATGTGTCTTGGTACTGATTGGTACCTTCCAATAACTCAGGGTATCCCCTGTGTAAGTGGGATCCCTTCGGTGTCTAACCGAGTGTTTGTTGTAATTCTTGTGTTTTTATCACGACATGTAGTTCTACACCCTTTAAGGATTGTCCTGGGTGTTGCTAAGTTATGCCATTACCTTTGGCTAACAAAAGAGTATGTTCGGTTTACTCCGCATTGCGGTTTGGATCTCAAATTGTCCTATTAAGGGTCACAACGTCTCCCGTTCTTAGGGTAGACCACTGGTGCTTTTCCTTATGTTTATAACAGGTTTGATGCCTCCTTCAATAGTGAACGGTATCCTCCGGTACCTTAGATGATCACTATGGGTATTTCATTTGCTCCTTGAACCTTTACATGTTCGTGGTAGGCGTTGCCTTACTGTGTTAAGACCGGGTATCCATTCCGGCTATTTCATGCTTTTTGTTCCAAATTCTTGATACATTTCCAATGTCTTTAGTCAATTACCAGTGCTTCTCGCACTTTTTAGCTCTTAATCGTCCTCCTAGAATGGATTCTTGACTCCTTTAGCTTGTAAGCTAATCTGGGTTCCTTCGATTATTTGAGGTATTCAACTGTTTTGGTTTGCATTTACCTTATGGTCCGTAGAACGGAGCTGACTACTTCCCGTGTTTCGTACACTACATGTATACATACGTGGGGTACCTTATTGGTACGTTACCACTTACCTGACCAACTCACAAAAGGGTCTGTCAGGCCCAAGCTCCTTCGGAGTGCAGTTGTCCCACATCCCGTATTTGGGTACACTCGTAGTGCTCGTCACACGCCTAGGTGAAGTATTCTATTGTCAACTCCTCTTGTATCACTATATGATACTCACCGTGATCCTTCTGGTTTGGTTTCAAAATATGAGGTTTTAAAAGAAAAGTTTTGTAGTTTTGAAAGAAAAATTCCGGGTTTTGAAATAGAAATCTTGAGTCTGACAGAAATCCTTATGGCATTGCCATGTTCGAAGTCTTTGACCAAGTACAGCTTCCTGCTGACTGGTATGTTCGTTAATATCATGGTCGGGCCGTTAGGCCTTTCCAAGGTTGATTCTTCAATTCCTTAGGATTAGTGATCCTTCATTTGCTTCCGTTGTCATGGTGGTACTTAGAAGTACTTGTTAGTCATCTAGAGGTCTTCCAATTGTTTTGTTGTTGCTGCACTTGCCTTGGCAAGTGCGCGGGTACGTCGGTTTTTAGGTTAACAAACACCGGTTACGGTGCTGTTTCCATCCAAATTTGGTGATTTTATTGGGCCTTCCTGTGATCTTGGTGATCAATCTCCTGAGTAGTCTCTCAATGTTCTTGACAAGGTTGTCGTTAATTCGGGTGCTTCCCGATCCTTGTGGTACTCCATGTACCTTGCTCCATGGCTTGTTCCCACATTTGGCGGTGGTTACCGAGGTTTGTTTAATCCCTAGGAACTACGTCGTAGTCCTGTTGGTGTGAGTTTCATGAATATCCTCATAGTTGTCTGCACTATGCTATTCGGGTATTACCGCTCTTTTGGCGTTGTAGGTTTGGAGTTAATCCAACCTTGACTAATTCCATAGTCGGTTTGTATACCATAGTGGTATTATCAAGCGTTGCAATTCGTAGACTCTCTTGTCTCGGGTTTTGTTACTCCGTCTTTTGCCTTATTGCGTGGCCATGCTTCCCTTCTTGTTGGCTGCACATGGTTCTCGCGACTGCGAAGCACGTCGCCCCATGGTGCCGCAAATTTCATTGTCCTTTAGTTAGGATTCCTCAATCTGTTGCCGTTTAGTGCGGTTATTGTCGTTGAAACGGGAACCGTCTTCGGGATTTCCAGTTCTTGGGATCTACCGTATGACTAGTCCTTTCTCTTTACAAAGTTTGTTTACAGCTGCCAGATCGGGTTTTCCCGAGTATGAGAGGTCTTTCCATCTCTCTGGCGTTCTTTCCCCAACTTTAAAATGGGGGTTGCGGAGGGCGGGATTGGTTATGTAGGTATCCAGATCACACTGGAAGTTCCTAACTAGCGTACCTCTCACGCTAACACTCAACCCTTAGCCCTAAGTCTCTAATTCCTAACTCGGTATTTTCCTAAACTCGGTATTCAGACCATCAGAGCGATACTTCGCTCTGATACCACTTTTTGTAACACCCCTACCGGTAATCACACCCTTATCTTCTGACCTGTCTCATATATCAACATCAACGCAGCGGTAGTTCCAACTCAACCGGGGGTGAAACATTGCCGTTAGTCACCCACGTGACTAACTAGGCCAATCCAAACTCAATTACAACAACAAATACAATATCGGTCTGATGGGTCTTATACCGAGCACACTATACAAACAATACTTCCTTTACTTAAACAATTCTCAAGTCAATACAACCTTTAACACCCCAATATACAATACAATAGCCATTCTACACTATACCGAGTATCTACAGTTTCCAAGTTCATCAACGACCCTTCGGTCTTACCAATCCACAATACATAAATACAATTCCTTCACCACTACCCATATCAATAACGACCCCGTCCTACTCTCGAACGGGTCCGGCTTAGCTGTCGGTCACTTACAATGCTCATATCCTCTTCGGGTACCTGCACACTAAAAACGTTCCCCCTAGGGGGTCAGCTTACGCTGAATATGACTTCCGCATACCCCGCGTACTAGCGAGGGTACGCCAACTATTTGGTCGAGAGCATGCGGTTCATTTTATCACAACAGCATGCATACAACATACATTATATATGCACATTCGCAATCAAGTTCAACATTGAACACAAGCACTAACACACATCAAGGGTTGGTTCAATATGTTCTTTAATTAGGCTTGAGGGTTTCTACCTCACCATGCCTTACTCAACTACTCATGTACTACCCACTCCCTTGGGTACTCTTACTCACAATCTCAACAAGGTCTACAACACTCAACTCAATTCCCTACTCAACTCAAATTCTCAAGTTCCACAAGTCACAACTCAATTCTCAACACTCACATAACCGATTCAATACTCAATACTCAATACTCAAGTTCTCAAGTCAATACTCAATACTCAATACTCAAGCTCTCAAGTCAATACTCAATTCTCAAGGTATATGTTAAGTCGATCTCACGACCTCCGGGCAGGGTCATACACAAGACCCACCACCGGGCTCAAATACAAATAGGGCTATACAGTTAGCTCCTCAAATACTCAAATGTCCGGCTCACTACCGGGCTACTCAAATTTCCCAAAACTCCACTCTCGGAGTCAATTCACAATCTCAAGGATTAGCCTAGAAGTATCTCTCTCGATAGCATCTAATGGCTTAGGGAATTCTTCAATGTCAAGTATTCTAAGATTTAGGGTTTTAACCAACTTATCGAATACTCTCAAGTTCGGGACATTGTTCATGTTAGTCGGTTCCTCTCATTGGGGTTCGACTATATTTCTAAGGGATTTGGTGATCCCTTACCATTCATTACTTTACTCAAGGTTCGCATTTTCGAACAACTTTCCAATCCTCTAGTTAGAGGTTACTTATATACTTCCACTAATATTTATCGAGTGGGTTTAGTCATTCCGGTTCTCTAACCGTTAGCGGGAGGTTACCACTCCCGTATACCTTCTCACGTTCGAATGTGTTCGTAGGTTTATGTTACCGTGTATGGTTTCGATAGTTGTAGTGTGTTCCACCTTTTATTAGATTGCACTTGACTCTTTCTACGAGTCTCTACTCACACAAGACTCAACTATGAGTCGCACTACCACACACAATCACATTCAAGCAATTCATTCACATTCCACATTTCATGAATTATACAAACTTTAGTCAAAGAATACAATCCAACCACAACAATATCACACAAGCACTAATGAGTGCACACAATCCGATTCATGCATTTATCTTGTTAGGTGATCACACAATCAAACAAGCACACAAATCGGGGTAACCAAGTTAGGATACAGAGCATGAGGAAATCATACCTTTCACCGGGGTTTATCTTTACCGGGGGTTTTCATGTTCTTTGGCTCACCCTTGTTCCTCGAATCATATTCTCGAACCACTAATTACATGTCAAATGGTTCAATTATTATTAAGGTGTTACGGTATGTACATTATTGCTACTCCCGTACTTACCCCGTTATCCCGTTATTTCGGTTTAACTTAATGTACTTAAACTCACAACTATCTCAATCACTTCCAACCTTTGTTTATACTTCTTAGGACCTTTAAAGGTCACCAAACAACTCCTAAACATCATCTAAAACCAATACCATTCAAACCCCCATCATTTAAAGCCTTAGAAACACTTCCCGTTGAATTCTGGGGGTGGTCCGGGACCTGGTCCGGACCCTAGGTCCCGGACCAATACTGAAATCAACTCTCGGCCTAATTTACTACCCTGGTCCGGGACTTGGTCCTGGACTTAAGTCCCGGACCAATTCCTGCATTTACTCTCGGCATGTTTTTAAGGGGTGGTCCGGGACTTGGTGCATATCCTAGGTCCCGGACCCTGCTAAAACCTGCTACAATTATTTTTCAGCCCCTAATCAATCCTTAAACCACCCTTAATCTTTTCCTAATCTTTCCACAAGTTTCCTACACATTTTAACACCTCAAAACACTCCTTAAACCACCTCAAATCCTTGGTAAATCCTACTCCAATTCTTGTTCAAATCCAACAATTCAAGTTCTCACATTTTGCATTTTCACTCTTTTCCATTTCTAACTTGTCCTTGCTAGTTTTTACATCTTACCAAGCCTACCAAATCACTTAATGACCATACCAATTCATTCCTAGATATCCACCATTCTAAAACCCAAGTCCAACTCTCATTTCCTAAGTCTTGCACACTTGCTCCTTTCTAGTTTTTAAAGCATTCCATACTTATTGCTACAGATTTTTACCTCTCCTCTATTAGTTCCCAAATGCCATTTCAAGGCTACAACTACACTCCAAACAACACTACAAACACCTAGGTTCTCCAATACGCTAAGTCATCTTTAAACACTTGTTTTTCTACCAAAAATTTGCCATGACCTCCCCATAAACTGCACATGTCCAAACATCTCTTTTTCACCATTTTCAATCCTAAACTAGCCACACCCTTACAAGGGTCCTACCAGCACATAATATACATCCTCAACACTTCATTAGACACAATATAGCTCCCAAAATCAAACACATTGGCACTTAGGCCCTTAAATCAACACAAGTTCACATTCTCTCTCAAATTTAACCAACTACATCAATTCACATATTTTGGGTTCATTGTTTAGATTTAACCCTTCCCAATTCCTAAAGCAATTAAAACAAAGTTTAAGGTAGATTTCTTACCTTAATTCACAAGCCACTCCTTAATTCACCTCTTGCCCCTCCTCTTCTCAATTTCGGTCAAGTTGGCAATGGAGTTACCAAACTCCATTCCAGCACCCAAGTTACACAAAAAGCACATAATTAAAATTCTAACCCATGGAAATACACTAATCCATTTAAGGGCTTAAATCACCATAGTTAGGGTTTTACCTTTGGAATGTTCAAGAGGGGTTTTTACCCATGAATCAAATGGAGAGTCCCACCACCATTGGAGGGTTGAATTGAAGCTCAAAAACAAGAGGAGAACATGGTAAGAGAGAGAGCAAAAATCGGCTAAGGAAGGAAGGTGAAGAAAAATGAGTTTTTCTTGAATATTTTTACCTTAGAGAGAGAGAGAAGACTCCAAGCTACCCATTGATGCCATTTTCTCTTCAAATGGGGAAAACCCATGGAGATGAAGTTCTTCATTTTCGAATTTTGAAAAGAGAGATAGATAGAGAATGATGAGGGGAACACAAATATGTGTTTTGTTTTTGATTTGGAGCACTTTTGTGGCTTGAGCAAGGAGATAAAGAGATGCTGCCATGGAAGCTCTTGAGGGAGTTCAAAATCGCCAGAGGGGGGGAAGGAGGAAGGAGCTCACGGTGGAAGGAGGAAAAAGGGAGGAGAGAGAGAAGGAAATGAGAGGAAAGAGAGGGTAAAGGTACTTTTGTACTTTTACTTTTCTTTCTTTTCTTTCTTTTGTTAGCTTATTAGGTGTGTGTGAGAGCTTTAACTTAAAAACCGGCCCCTAATATTACCAGCGGAGCGTTTTTCGTCTTTACAGAAAACGCTCGTTATTTTACCCGTTTAGCACTATTCACTAACCGGGCCCGTTTTCCGGAATTTTCTCGTTTCTTAAATTTTAATGGCTATTATACTCCCATTAATGTTTGTTTATAGTTATTTAATGAACTATAATTTTTACGGGTTCGTTTGACCACTCAAAGTCACGTTTTCGGGTTTTCTCGAAAAACGTGCGTTAAAGCTTTATTAGCGTTTTATTACATTATTTGGATCCGTTTCCTTCGGGAATTGTTTCCATATTAATTTAGGCATTATTAAGCCTTTTAAATGCATTTAGTACCCTATTTAAGGTTGTATTTCTCCTAGGGTCACTTAACGCTCGTTTTAACGTTTTTCGCTTTTTAAGCGTTTTTATTATTTCTTTTGGATTTATTCTTTTTACCAAAATTTATTAGGCACTAATAGGCCCTCAATATTGTATTAGAGTAATTTAATCACCCTATTAAGTTCGGGGTATTTCAGTTTGCGACGTTGGAAAAATCTTGAGGAGAACTATGCATTTTCACCATCATTTCCTGCTTTTAAAATATAAATGGCATCAGTTCTTGCCCAAAGTATGAATCATGAAAACCATAGGATAAGTGTGAGAAAACGCATAAAAAGGTTACATAAAATAAAATTTAGCATCTATAAACCATATCAACTTTACACTTATCATCATGGTAAATTCCTTTGCTTAGTGATTAAAGATGTTAAATGTGCAGATTATCCCTCACTTGTGGTTTTATGCTTAAACAGGTTAAATAAAATTAAAGAAAAGATCTAGGAATGCGTGCCAAGAGCTTAATGATCAAGACAGGACCGACCGAGAGTCAAAATTACGTTTCTGGTGCATTATGTAGTTGGTCCAAGTCTTTGTCCGGACTTACAGACCCGAACCATCCCCGAGACAACCTTTCTACCAAGTTTTAGGTGTGATCCGGATATGTGGTCTGGTAAACACACTCGGATCACACAAGGACGGAACCTTCTGCCTACTTTAGCACTTGGTCTGGGTTTTCATCCTGGGAAAAGACCCGAACCAGGATTTACTCTCACACTCACCAACTTTTGTGAGTGGTCAGGGTATTATTACAGGATGGAAACCAGACCAAGGGGATAAAGCAGCACACATCGTTTCATTTTAAGGAGAATGAGAGTATATAAACTGATTTTTAACCCATCGAGCAACAGGGAATCTTCTAATTTTCCAAAACTCTAACCGTATGAACAAGATAGAAGAGACGAGATAGAACTGAGGTCGAAGGGAGACCGCAGAACAACGAAGCAGGATTGGATCTCATCATAAGTTCCTTGACACAGATTATATGACATTTTATTTTACCCTTATCATTGTTTATGTTCTATCAATGTATGAGTAGTTAGTTTGAATTCTAGTTTATTATGGAACTCTGGTTCAAGATTTTATTTTCTTGAGTTGTCAAATATTAATTCAATACAGATTGTAGTTTTATTCCCTGTTTTTTTATTAAATTCTCTTGTGATTTATAATTGCTTGAGTTTATCTGGTTGATTGCTTATAAGTGAGAATTGCGACAATCATTAGACCAATGGAATACTACCAGTGAAACTTGAGACGGTAATTCCTCGGCATTAGCTGACTATAAACCAGATGAGATTTGAACGCTATTAGTTAATTAGTAAATTCGTAACAAGAGTTATGATTTAGTAATTGCTAGTAAGAATCTATTTTGCAGGAGACCGAGAGTAGATTAATTTAGATCCGAGGTTGCAATTTAGAATTTTGAAAACACGTAGAAAGGGAAATTAAAGAACTAGGAGGAAGTAGTAAACCAGGATTCCTTGTTTAGAACTATCCAGAAGATCAATCTTTTTATTGTTTTTATTTTAGTATATATTATATTTCTGCAACACAAAACCCCGATTTTCTTGTTATCTGATTTTTATTTTTTTATTAGTTAGACTAGAATAGAGACTCAAACTACATACCACCTTTGTTGGTTCAATAACCTAGGAACGCAAAACCCGTACAATTTTTTGACACTATTTCTGATGAGGCACAATTATTTAGTTTAGTCTTTATTTTATTTTTAGGATTAAGATTTTCTTTTTGGTTCATTTTATTTTATTTTGTTTCTAGGATTTTAATTTTATTAGTTTTACTTTTGTTGTGATTTATTTTTGTTTATTTTTATATTATTTTATTTTCATTTGTTTTCCTTACTTTGATTTTGTCTTTGTTTATTTGTTATTTTTATTTTGGTTCAACTTATTTTATTTTTATTTATTAGATTTTGCTTCTGTTTATTTTACTTTGTTTATGTTTTACTGATTGTCTTTTAAATTTATTAAGCTTAACTTTCTTTAGTTTACGTTATTTTCATTTTTATAAGTACTTTAACTGTTGTTATTTTCTGATTTAGTTGTAGTTTTTATGTTTTCTTTTGTTTCAGTTTTTTTAATTTCCCCGTTTTGCATGTTATGTTACTTTATTTAATTTTTGTTATATAATTTCTACTCGTTCTGCAGGAGAACCCGGATTTGAGCTATATCCAGAAGTCGAGAGATTAATAAGAAGAATTCGTTAGAAGCTTAATTTGGAATTACTAGATGAAGAGGAAAAAGTCTTCAATTGTAAGAGAAAGGGGATAGTTGTTACGTAGAGCCACCAGTTGAATCAGTTGTCCCGGAGAAGCAAAAGTGAGTGCATTTGTTGATAACCAGGAGAGACGGATGAACGACTATACTCATCCGAATGTGGAGGGACACACATCACCTATAGTGATCCCTGCACTACCGGCGGAAGTAGAATGGTAGTTCAAGACACATTACATCACAATGGTCTTGAATGCGTCACAGTTCTGTGGGACGGCCGTAGAAGATTCAAATGTTCATTTTACATCATATTTCTCTGGCTGAGTGGAGCATGTTCTACCCCAACGTCTCAAGAATTACACGACTCACTCTATTTCCGCTTTCACTGAGGGATCGAGTTGCATAGTAGCTGAATTCATTGGCAGCCAACAGTACGAGTTGGACTAAGCTCGTAAATACTTTCTTAGTGAAGTATCTTCCACCATCTCAAATGTTTACCATGAGGGGGAAATTATAAACTTTAAGCAGTTCAGTGGTGAGACTCTCTCTGAAGCGTGGGAGCGATTTAAAGGTATTGTCAAGAGAGTTCCACACCAAGGTTGGTGAAGAAGTAGTTCTGTAATCTTTCTACCAAGACTTGGATCCATAGAGCCGAATCTTAGTGGACACTTGAGCTGGTGGAAGTCTTATGGAACTTCCCATTTCCCACATGAAAGAGCTATGAGAGACATTGACAAACTCAGCTAATCTATGAGGTTATGAGCCTCGGTTTTTGAACCCCTATCCTATGTTGATTTGGGTTGACTAGGATCTGATCGGGTTCTAGGTCCACTTATAACCTATGTTTAATAACAGTCACATAACTATAATTATTAAATCAAAAGTTAGTGCACTGGAACCTAATTAGAGTCGCCACCTAATTTTTACCTACGGTAAATTAGGAAAGGTTAGAGTTCAGGTTCAGGGGCTTGGTATATGACTTTCCCCCGTTTAATTTACTTTCACTACCCTTCTAAGCTGTTTATCCTCTACTTATGTCGTTTTACGGATTTTTTGAAGTCAGTTTAACTTAAGTTCACAGTTTCTGATTTTTTGTATTTTTTTGACAAAATTGAAAAGTGAAAATTAAAATTACCTAAACTAAGGTTTCGGGAGCCAAATTTGGTCAAATTTGGTTCTATTCGAGGCTACGGACCTAATGTCCGAAACCACAGACCCTAGTTAAGCTAATTACTCAAAAAAGTTGAATTTACGAGAAAACAAAAATTGGAAAAGTCGGGGGCCATGGACAGGGCGTCTGTGGGCCCGAACAGGTTGAAATATCCTATTTTTTTAAAATAAAAATGTCCCGCCATCATCCGAGGCTGTCTGTGGCCACAGAAGGGCCGTCCGATGACACAGACTAGCCACGGACAGTAGCGTTTATGCATTTCCCGGTGCTGTTTTTGGTTCAAATTTTATGGGTGTGTAGCCTACAAGTTTATGAACATATATTAGTACTTGAAAGAATTCAACTTGATTACAAATTAAGGCCAAAACTTAATGAACAAGTAATATGGAAGAAACAAAAATGAATTGTAATTCGGAAGTCGGGAAAGGTCGGTTTGCACTCAAAGTTTAATAGAAGACGAATAAAGTCGAAAGTGTTAGAAAAATAAAATTCCAACCAATTTTACTTTCAAAATTGATAAGGTTCTTCACATTGGGAGTCTTTCAGATCTTCATCGGAGTCGGTTTTCGATTGAGCTTGAACCCGGCCTATGACCCTTACAAATTTATGTTGCTCTTCACGTTTTTATGGTGATTTGGTGGGGGTGTGATGATTTTTGAGGTGTTAGGAGTTGAAAAATGTGTTTATGTGATGATTTTGGAAGGTTTTTGATGAGATTTTGGTGCTCGGGTGTGTAAAAACGTGATGAAGTTCAGACTACTGTGTTTTTCGGCAGCTTAGAGTTCTTGATGCTGATTTGTGAAGAGAAAAGATCCCTTATATAGACAACGCTAAAAATAGCGTAAACTTAGTAAAAACCAAAGTTTTCCAGGATTTGGTCGGGTGATTTCCAGATTGAATCTGACTATGAATTTTTAACCACACGTCGAAGAAGATATTTCTAATTTTTCTAAAGAGAAATTGGAATTTTCAAATAAAGGATATTTTTAAATTCAATTCTCGTTATATTTGTTCATAAATTAGTAGGAAATTATCAGAAGTTCAAAAATTCAAAATTCCAAATCCATTATGCTCTAACTGTCATCCTTTATCATGTGCTAGAACTTCAAAGTATTCCGAGTTGATTTAAGTTGTTTCTTGGGGAAAGAGAAAGCTTGCTTAGGAGCCCTGAAAAATACAAAAATGCCTCTCGTGGACCAGGCTGTCACCACTGTCTTGAAATGTGTTAATCAACCCAATATTTTATACCCTTTGACCAATTAACCCATTATAGTTCATGTGTCTTGAATTACCCTTTTCTAGAGGTCAAAATTTTGGGTATAACAGATTGGCCCCCTTCAACTAGTCTTTATAATGAAAATGAAAGAGTAGTTAATGCTAGATTGGAACCCAAAAATTTTGCCCAACCTTGAGTCATCTACTCCCTGTCTCGCATTTCTGCCGAAAGTGTGTTTTTTATACTGAGTTATTCTAAGGGGCTGACTGTGAGCCTCGATTTTAAACCCTATCCTATGTGGATTAACTTGATTGGGATCTAATCGGGTTTTAGGTCCACTTATAGCCTATGATTAATAACTATGTTATATAACAATAATTATTAAAAGAGTAAATTACTCAGAACCCCCTTGAGGATTTGGGATATTACAGTTAACCTCCTTGTGTTTATCATAATTATTGGGAACCACCTCAAGGTTAAGGTATCTTTGACTACGAGCCCCCGAACTATAACTCTGTGATCAAAAAGTTAACTATGTGTTGACCTATCAGCTTAATCACATTGATAATGTCAGGCTCGACAACAAAACTGCTTAATCAACATCGTCTAACTCTTTCTCATCCCACTTTAGATGCATTTTCAAGGAAGGGCTGACATTTTTAGGAAAATAACAATGCAGATTAAGTAGTGTTTTTGTCAATCATGACCTTGTTAATATGATTAAGTTGACAGGTTACCACATAGTTAACTTCCTGATAACAGAGTTATAGTCCGGGGGCTCATAGTTAAAGATACCGTAACCTCGAGGTGGTTACCAGTAATTATGATAAACACAAGGGGGCTACCTGTAATATCCTAAATCCTCAAGGGGGTTCTGAGTAATTTACTCTTATTAAAACCCAAGCTAGCTCACTGGAACCTATTATGAGTCGCCACCTAATTTTAACCTAGATCAAATTAGGAAAGGAGAGTTCGGGTTCGGGGGCTTGGTATTCGACTTAATTAGGGTTCAAATTACTTTCATTACCCTTCCTAGGTCGTTTTTCCTCTACTTGGTTCAATTACGGCTTTATACAAAGTTGTTTTTAACCCTGGTGCGCGCTTCTGTGTTTTTTTTTTTAATTTTTTAACGTTTTTTGACAGAAAATTAAAGTGGAAATTAAAATTACCTAAACTAGGGTTTCGGAGGCAGAATTAGGTCAAATTTTGTTTCCGTCCGTAGCCACGGACCTAATGTCCGAGACCACGGACCCCAGTTAACCTATATAAAAATAAAAGTCGAATTAAACAGAAAACAGAAAATTGTAAAGTCCGGGGCCACGGACAGGCTGTCCGTGGGCCCGGACATTATTAGAAAACCTAAATTTTTAAAATTTAAAAAATCCCGCCGCCGTCCGTGGGCGTCCGAGCTTACGGACAGGGAGACCGGGACCCCGGACATGACGTCCGTGGGTGCGGACCGCCCTCGGACGGCGGCGTTGAGGCTGTTCCCGAAGGTGTTTTTGGCTCAAAAACAATTAGTGATGATTCTTCACAATACAGAAGCACGAAACTTGGCAAACAATTTATTGGACATAAGCTTAAACAAACAGCAATACAGAAGCGTACGAAGGTTAGTTTGAACCCAAAATTTGACAGAGAGTTAATAAGGTCATGGGGAATTAGAAAAGTAGGGTTGTAACATGTTTCACCTTCGAATTCAAGATGATTCTTCACACCGGGATTCGTTGAGTGCTTCGTTGATGGCAGACCCGAAAGGATTTCGAACCAAGCTTCTGGTTGTTGGTTGTTCTTGCTGTTCTTCACGTTTTGGTGGTGTTTTTGTGGGGTTTTGATGACTATTGGTGCTTTGGGGATTGGAAAACGTGTTTAGATGGTGATTTCGGGGGATTTTCGGTATAATTTGGGTGGCCGGGTGTTGGAAAACGTGAGAGAGAGAGAGAGGAGGCTGTGTTTTCTGACTCTCTAGGGTCTTTAGCATATGAGGTTCTCCATTTATCAAAAAACCTATCCCCTTATATAGACTTTCTTAAAGATAAAGAAAATCTAGTAAAATTAAGATTTTTTGGTATTTTAATTAAAAGACTTCCCAAAGGAATTTTGCTGTGAAATTTTAACCACATGTCAAGGATGGATATTATGAATTTTCTGAGGTGGAACCGAATTTTTTAAATGTTGGAATTTTTTTAAATTGAATTTCTTGTCAGATTCAGTCAGAAATTGCTAGAAAATTATTGGAAACTCGAAAAATCAAAATTCCAACGCCATTATGCTTAGAATGTCATCCTCTATCATGGGTTAAAATATCAAAGCATTTCAAGCTGATTTGGGCATCCTTTGGAGGAGAGTAAAGTTATAGGAGGTCTCAGGAGCCTTTAAAGATTACCAAAACGCGCCTGAAAATGACGAAGCTGTTCCCCATGCCATGGAACGCGCGATCGAGCCGGAATCCCTCACTACTTGATTAAAATGCCTCTCACAACACTAGCACCCCGTAGACCCTAACCCAGGGGGTCAAAATTTTGGGTATAACAGATTGCCCCCCGTCAACTAGACTTTGTAGTGGAGTGTGAAAAGTCTGGTTGATGCTTGAGTGATACCCCAAAATTTCAAATGTTTCCAAGACCCTGCATGTTATCGAAAACTGATAAATTGTGTCGAGCTATTCTAAGGCGCTGACTACCTATAAGTAAATGAAGTAATGTCAAGCAATTCTAAGACGACTACCTATAATGATGATATGATGTCAAACTATTCTAAGGTGTTGACTGCCTGTGACGAATGAGATGATGTCAAGCTATTCTAAGGCGTTGACTACCTATAAGTAAAGTGAAATGAAGTAATGTCAAGCGATTCTAAGGCGTTGACAACCTAAAATGTGGAAATGAGATAATGTCAAGCGATTCTAAGGCGTTGACTACATATAATGATGATAACCGTGTGGTATGCAAATGCAAGAATGCTGAAATGTTGATGATGCTAATGATGCTGATGATAATGCTGATGATGCTCGGATGCTGCTGGGGACCGAAACCCATGCCAATGCTCCTGGCTGGACCCAATGTGGACTTATTGCCATCGCCCCCAAGCCGGTGTGCAGGGATAACTCCTGGTAAAAACCTTGGGGACTTATTGCCTTTGCCCACCATTCGTTGATCCTGAAAATAAGTTGACATCGCAAAAGGAGGATTTATTGCCATCACCTCGCCAACTTTTCTGTCGCCAGGTCTTGTGACGCGCCTAGATAACGCAACTAGGTCTTATGACGAGCCTATATGAATGAGATGAATGCATTGTGTTTGATGAGAGTGGGTAAGCTAGAGGGTAACGCTAGGTCTTACTACGAGCCTAAGGGAATGCAACTAGGTCTTACGACGAGCCTAAGGGTTGGATCTAGGTCTTATGACGAGCCTAAGGGTTGGATCTAGGTCTTATGACGATCCTAAGGGTTGGATCTAGGTCTTATGACGAGCCTAAGGGTATGCAACTAGGTCTTATGACAAGCCTAAGGGAATGCGACTAGGTCTTACTACGAGCCTAAAGGATGGATCTAGGTCTTATGACGAGCCTAAGGATGGATCTAGGTCTTATGATGAGCCTAAGGGTTGGATCTAGGTCTTATGACGAGCCTAAGGGTTGGATCTAGGTCTTATGACGAGCCTAAGGGTATGCAACTAGGTCTTATGACGAGCCTAAGAGTATGCAACTAGGTCTTATGACGAGCCTAAAGGTTGTTCTAAGTGAAAGTGAGTAAAATGTATGATGGGTCTAAATGGATGTAGAAGGATTGGGGTTTATGTCAAATCTGAAGAAGGTAGGGCTCAAGATGGGCCTATGGATGTTTGGGTGTGAAGGTAGGGCTTAAGACGGGCCTGTGGGAATTTGATGTGGAGGAAGGGCTTAGGACGGGCCTGTGGGATGTGAGAATGGTTTGAACCTTTGGGTTTTGAACTTTTAGGCCTCCATCGGTGTTGTTGCTGCAATTGTTGGAACCAACAATTGCCCCCAGTATTCTTTCTTAAGGCAATCTGAGTTAGAGTTCATGGCGATCGATCGGAACGATCAATTGCCCCCAGTATTTTCTTTGGCTAAACGTGCGAACAAGTCTCGTCCTCACAGGGTCAAGGCTTATGTTTTGATGTGGTGCTTCTCAACCTACACTCGACGTGTTTGGTGTTTGCACTCGTTTCTCACTTACAGTCACAACTTCTCAACCATTGAATTTGACTTCTGTTAGATTTACGCATTCAACCTGCTGCTTTCACTTGATTGGATACACAACTACTAAGTCGGAAGTCTTTTGAGCTTATAACATGGCTATGGGGTGTGATGAATGACAACAGGATAATGGAGGAATGTTT
This sequence comes from Limonium bicolor, assembly GCA_023374045.1. Taxonomy (NCBI): domain Eukaryota; kingdom Viridiplantae; phylum Streptophyta; class Magnoliopsida; order Caryophyllales; family Plumbaginaceae; genus Limonium; species Limonium bicolor. The sequence goes on along the minus strand of CM041776.1, from coordinate 421,321,179 downwards.
AGGATATGTGGAGCTTTAAGGATGACCAAAGCTGCAACTTGCACCGTCTCTCGGACTTATCTTCTTTGCCTTGAAGTCATTTGGCTACTTCGTGATGACTTCGCTTGGGACTTGGGACTTTTGATTGTTCCTTGCATCCTCTTTCTTTTTTCCGATTCTGGGTTTCTTTGAGGCTTTTCCGGTTTGCCTTCCTTGAATCTCCTTTCCTTCGGGGTTCTTGTGTTTCCCGGTTTTGAACTTTGAGAGCTGTTTTTGATGTTAGCTCGTTTGGATCCTGTGTCACTTTGGGACAATTTGCGGATCGTTTCGTCATGCTGGTGGCAGCTTGCTTCTTCAGACTTGTGAAGCTGTTGTTCGGAAGTCGGGCTCCTTGCTTCCTTTGGTCACCGGGTCGGTTATTCATCACTGGCTGGCTCGTTTGTTGAGTTTGTAGTGTTGTAAAAGAGGATGTACACAAAAAGCTCAGCGGGGGTGCCTAGGGTTAATGTCAGGGTTCACAAGCTTTTTGGCTGTGTGGTGCTGTACCTAGGTGCTTCGTCATCCCTAATAGTTGTGCATCCGTTCTTTGTTACTTTTCATAGGTTTAAACGTAAATTTACAAATTATCTCCTTCGGTCGGAGTCATGCCGTTTACCTCACCTTTGAATGTGGCCTCTTTGGTTTTACCGCTCAAGGCACTCTCACGAAGTGTACGCTTAGAGACTTGCTTGCACAAAATAAACAAACGTTATCGTTCCTTAACCCAGATTGCCCCCAGTATTGTTGTGGGGTTCACTTGACGAACCTTAGAATGCCCAAATTACTTGTGGAGGGTGATTGCATGTGTGGTGGTAAACAGTGGTGGTGAGTGGTGATGGGGCGATCGCTGAATGATTTATTTTTCTTGTTTCGAGGCTTCTTCTAGTTTAAACTTTGGTGAAGTGGTGGAAAGGCAAAGTGGTAAGACACACGGGTGAAATAACGGGATGACCCGCTCTTATCTTGTTTTGACGACAAAGATGCATAACTAACTTGTGATAGTGGACAACGATTTTTTAGTTTTTTGCAGGAGGTTTCTCAAATAACATTAAGTGAAACATGCAACAAATGTCAAAGCACAAAAACACCAAAAGAAAACTCATGTCGAACGATACAAACGAAAAAGAAGGGCATGAAACACCTAGAGAAAACCCTAAAACTACTGCCCTGGAGGAGGTGGACGTGGGAAGACTGAATACATGTGAGCCATGAAAGTATCCATGCGACCCTCCATGCGCATCTGCCTACGCTCCATGCGACCCTGGGTGATGTGGAGAGATTGGATGTCCCTCTGCAAGCTCTCAAGTGTGGCTGGCTGTGGTGGCAGAGCGGGTAAGGCGTAGTACGAGGAGAGTGGTGTAGGGTACTCAGTGCCCATGTAGCTCGACCCCTCACCCTGGTAGGTGTATCCTCCTGACGGGTCCTCGTGGTGCGGGATGTCCTCGGGCTCCGGTGCCGCCTGCTGCCTCTGCCTGGGCCGGACTGGTCTCTGAAAAGACTCTGGCCTGCTGTGGGAAGGCCCAACCCTGATCGGCTGAGTAGCCAAGGGACCTAGCATCTCCATGGTGTAGGTAGGGTATAGAGGCTCCCAATCGTCATCCCCCATCGGGACCTGTGCGCACTCACATAGCCACTGGATGAAACTCGGGTAAACTAAGGCATGACGACCGGCCCGGGCTGCTACCATCAGGTGGTCTCTCATCAAAACCGACAACGGGATCAAGCCCTCCTCTGAGTCAGGTGGATGCTGAATGTACCTCATAAGGAAGCAGTAGCGAGCGGAGACGTCATTACGCGCTTTCAGTAGCACGTTACGGGACAAAACCTCCAATAACACCCTGTCGAGAGCAGTAGGTAAGGCGGAGGGGAGGATCACCTGCTTCCTTGGCTGATCCCTCGTGGAAGAACGAACACGCTCCGACAGAGTAGAGTGCTGCAGATAGAACTGGCGTGCCTCGCTCTCCAAGGCTGCAATCGTCTCTAGTCCCCTGTGCTCAGGGTCACTAGGATGCAAGCCATAAAAATGCACAAAATCATCTAGGCCCACTGTAATGGGCTGACCACGTACATAGGATACCACAACCCCAGTATCGTCTTGGTCCAAGTTAGCATAGAACTCTATGACTAACTCCCTAACGTAGCTCTCCGGGCAATTAAGCAACCCCACCCAGTGAAGGTGCTGAAGCAGGTGATCGAGATCAAAGGTGGCGATCACCTCGTCGCTGAAAAGACGCTCCTGCTGGATGGAAATATCCTGATTCTCATAAAACCAACGCTCCTGGTGAGCTCCTCTGAAACGGGTACGGTCATATGTAGGAGATGTCTCTCTGCGGCGCCTGCGACGTGGCTGAGAGCCTGATGCCCCAGCCTCAGCTACCCTACGGGAACTCCTGCGACCTTCCATGATGTGCCTAAAGATTCAACAAAAATAAAAGACATATAATCCTGCAAGAATTTTGGCAGAGCTTCCCCTAAATTTTCATGAATCTCGTGCATTCAAATGCACTCCACTCCATATAATCAGTCCTAGGATCTACCACTCATGCAAATTCTAAACATTCCCCGAGCTAGAAACGCGAGAAACCACATTTCGCACTTAAAACGCACTAAACTAAAACGGGCGACTCTTGGCAGTTACAAGCAGTTTTAACCTTCCAAACAAACTTTTCACGTTTTAAAATGTCCTTTTAAAGCTAGTTGGCCATTGAAAACATAAAAAATCAAACTTCAAAAATTTGACCCGTGAACCACCATTGTCGTCTTCTTCCTAGCTCCAAATTTCGTTTTTCTTCGTTTCTTCACAAAAATGGACAAATGAGTAGTCAAAATGTAGAGAAAACTTACCCAAATACAATGGTGGAAGAATATTTTGGATTGGAAGTTGAGAGCTGCACGAATCTGGCCTTCGAAAGTCCGCCCCGGACTTGGCTTCGGACGCGAGTTTCAGCCTCTGTAAGCGCTCGAAACGAGGATATATTGGTATGGAAAGGCTCAGAATTGAAAGAGGAATGTTTTGTGAGCAAAATGGCGGTGGAATGGAGTGATTTGGTCAAGAAATGAGTGAGATATGGAAGAGAGAAGTTGAGGGTTTGAGAATGGAAGTTGCTGGAACAAAAATGTTCAAATTTGGGCGAAATCCCGATTTGAATCGGGTTGGGAAGACTACTAAGTGAAACGGCGTCGCTTGGAGGTCAAACGGGCGCGTCTGAGTCAACGTTCGGGGCCACGGACGGCGCGTCCGGGGTCACGGACACCATCTTTTTTTATATTCGAAACTTGAATGATTTAAATTAAAAGAAAACCAAACAAAACAAAGTATTCTCTTTATTCATCTCGAAATTAAAAGAAGAACAATTTATTGAGTTCTAAGAAAATAGAAAATTCCTAGGATTAAGTGTCTAAAACGCAAGCTTCCTCTTGTCAACTCTTGGCTCGGCTACCCCCTCCTTTCTTCGTTTGAATGCATTCACCTCCTCCTTTCGACCGTATAGCAATTTCCTATAACTTGCTGAGAGCTCCAAGTCTTCAAGTGCTAGGGGCTTCACCAATTGAACTTCCCCTTCGAGTCGATCCATCATGATCGCATGAAGAGCCTCATGATCGTATGCTTTCCTTGGCGCTTCATATAACCAACCCTTGGGTCGGTCTTGGGCTCGCCCGATCTGACAGCTGGAACGCCACGGGTGAATGACATGAAAGTTCTCAAAACTAGGTAACGAGATCCCTCCGTAATAGCCTCCACACACTCGAACTCCTTCAATTTTCCAAGCCGAGACTGTCCATCGGACCTGATGTCCCTGCTGAATAGAGTTCAAGAAAGCCGGCCATCCGTTAACCGGTTCCTCGGGGGTGCGTCTTCTAGGGAGGTGCTGAATCGTGAACGTCTGGTTGTACTCAGGAATCAGCTTGAGCCGCTCAAAAAGCCAAACTTGCAGAAGGTAAATGCTTCCTTCGAAGAAGTAGGGGGTATCTTTTGACTTGGGCCATGAATCCAGACTCTGAATAATTTGCGCAACTACCAATGGTACCAAGGCGAAACCAGCTCGAACCTGTAGAAGCAAAGGGAAAACTTTTCGGTGTATAGCCATGTACGGGGTTCTAAAGAGGTAGACTGCTAGCAATGCGAGATCGAGAAAATTCCTCTTGTGCTCCAGGGAGATCTTAGAGGTAATGAAGTCTGAAAGGGTTTCCACTGGTAATCCCTCGGGCCCCACCATTCCTAGCAACTGGGCCGGACTTAGCCCAAGCAAATGAGAATGAGCCTCGACCGGTGAGGGCGTCAAGTTCGGTACTACTGGGCTAGCTAGGGTATTGGCCCCTAGAAGTGCATCAAATTCCTCAGGCAGCAGAGTTAGCTCGTTATCTCCAAACTTGAAAAGATGTTCAACCGGATCCCAATGGTTAATAGCCGCTCTCAGGAAATCTTCGTGCAATCGTGTTTGGGATAGATATGCCAAAGTGTGGAGGATAGACAACTTGTTGACCTTCTTTGACCAGTTGAACACATCTTTCATAGTTCTGTCACAGGACTTGTTGAATTCGAAGTAGTGGGCCATGGATCTTTTTCCTGTTTCTGTTAAGAAAAGAAAACACATAGAGGGTATCAATCAGCACACAAACAACTAGGACTTCGAACTGGGTTGGGCCAACTGTGGGGTGATTCCCTATCCGTTCTATGTCCAATCATGGGCCAATCACAAGAGCAAACAAGGTTCCACACAAATTCAAAATGTCCTCACCCGACGACCTTGATTAATGGGTATGGATCAATCCGGAGAGATGCTTGGGGCACTGGCCTAGGTCACCACAAAGGAATAGGGCTTGCACGCTATCCTCTTTGGGCTCCCCCACTTTTTTCACATCACCAGAAGGTGTGCGTCTACGGTCGGGTCTTTGACTGACCAAACAATGGGCTAGGTAAGGGTACTGCCAGGAAAATGCTTGGAGCTAAAGCCCAGTATTAAGGGGGTGTGGTTAGACGACACCCTCCTCTTTTTCCCCACTTATTCACATCACCTAAAAGGTGTGAGTCCCTGATAGGGGACCCTCAAACGGATCCCGGGGTGAAGTTGGTTTGCGTGGACCCTCGCTCTCATATGATGCAAGGGTGCAAAAATTAAAGTGCGGACGAAAGTAAACAAACAGAGTAAATAAAGCCATAAATAAACATTTTCAAGTTAAGCTCTCTTTCTTAAAATTAAAAACAAGTTAAAATTAAGAAGTTTGTCCCCAGCAGAGTCGCCAGTCTGTGAGCCTCGATTTTAAACCCTATCCTATGTGGATTAACTTGATTGGGATCTAATCGGGTTTTAGGTCCACTTATAGCCTAAGATTAATAACTATGTCATATAACAATAATTATTAAAACCCAAGCTAGCTCACTGGAACCTATTATGAGTCGCCACCTAATTTTAACCTAGATCAAATTAGGAAAGGAGAGTCCGGGTTCGGGGGCTTGGTATTCGACTTAATTAGGGTTCAAATTACTTTCATTACCCTTCCTAGGTCGTTTTTCCTCTACTTGGTTCAATTACGGCTTTCTATAAAGTTGTTTTTAACCCTGGTGCGCGCTTCTGTGTTTTTTTTTTATTTTTTAACGTTTTTTGACAGAAAATTAAAGTGGAAATTAAAATTACCTAAACTAGGGTTTCAGAGGCAGAATTAGGTCAAATTTTGTTTCCGTCCGTAGCCACGGACCTAATGTCCGAGACCACGGACCCCAGTTAACCTATATGAAAATAAAAGTCGAATTAAACAGAAAACAGAAAATTGTAAAGTCCGGGGCCACGGACAGGCTGTCCGTGGGCCCGGACATTATTAGAAAACCTAAATTTTTAAAATATAAAAAATCACGCCGCCGTCCGTGGGCGTCTGAGCTTACGGACAGGGAGTCTGGGACCCCGGACATGACGTCCGTGGGTGCGGACCGCCCTCGGACGGCGGCGTTGAGGCTGTTCCCGAAGGTGTTTTTGGCTCAAATTTTGTGGGTGTGTAGCCTGAAAGATGTACAAGACGTTAGTGATTGAAAGCTTTCGATTTGAATTCGAATTAAGCACGAAACTTGGCAAACAAGTTATTGGACAGAAGCTTAAACAAACAGCAATACAGAAGCGTACGAAGGTTAGTTTGAACCCAAAATTTGACAGAGAGTTAATAAGGTCGTGGGGAATTAGAAAAGTAGGGTTGTAACCTGTTTCACCTTCGAATTCAAGATGATTCTTCACACCGGGATTCGTTGAGTGCTTCGTTGATGGCAGACCCGAAAGGATTTCGAACCAAGCTTCTGGTTGTTGATTGTTCTTGCTGTTCTTCACGTTTTGGTGGTGTTTTTGTGGGGTTTTGATGACTATTGGTGCTTTTGGGATTGGAAAACGTGTTTAGATGGTGATTTCGGGGGATTTTCGGTATAATTTGGGTGGCCGGGTGTTGGAAAACGTGAGAGAGAGAGAGAAGGCTGTATTTTCTGACTCTCTAGGGTTCTTTAGCATATGAGGTTCTCCCTTTATCAAAAAACCTATCCCCTTATATAGACTTTCTTAAAGATAAAGAAAATCTAGTAAAATTAAGATTTTTTGGTATTTTAGTTAAAAGACTTCCCAAAGGAATTTTGCTGTGAAATTTTAACCACATGTCAAGGATGGATATTATGAATTTTCTGAGGTGGAACCGAATTTTTTAAATGTTGGAATTTTTTTAAATTGAATTTCTTGTCAGATTCAGTCAGAAATTGCTAGAAAATTATTGGAAACTCAAAAAATCAAAATTCCAACACCATTATGCTTAGAATGTCATCCTCTATCATGGGTTAAAATATCAAAGCATTTCAAGCTGATTTGGGCATCCTTTGGAGGAGAGAGAAAGCTTATAGGAGGTCTCAGGAGCCTTTAAAGATTACCAAAACGCCCCTGAAAATGACGAAGCTGTTCCCCATGCCATGGAACGCGCCGATTGAGCCGGAATCCCTCATTACTTGATTAAAATGCCTCTCACAACACTAGCACCCCGTAGACCCTAACCCAGGGGGTCAAAATTTTGGGTATAACACTGACTACCTAAAAGAGAAGTCTAAGTTTGTTCGGAGGGGCCAACAACCTAAAAGGTAACCTGAATTCGTTGGGCTACTCTATGGCACTAACTACTTAAAGAAAAGTCTGAATTTGTTGGGCTATTAAGAGGTTCCAACTACCTAAAATGTGAAAGGTGGACTAAACTAAGAATGAATAAACTAAACCGAGCATCTAAGGTGTCGGGACCTGAAAATGAATGAACTAAGCTGCGCATCTAAGGTGTTGGGAACCTAAAAGTGAAAGAAATACGTCGAGCTACATTTGTGCTAGTTAGACCAAGGCCTTCAATTCCTTCTTTTCAAAACATCAAAAGCTCAAGTTTGATTCCATGAAGAAACTCCATTGAAGGGGGAAAAGCTCATATTCTAGAACCTTATTACTCTCCTTTGATTCAAGGTAAGAAAGGTTAAAGAAAAATCAAGTTTTCTTCCATTTTTGTCCATTACCGAAAATGACTTCTCATGGAATCTTGTTTTACTCCTTGAATTAGCTTTCTTTCAATCTCCAAGAGACTAGTGGAGGTCTTCCTTTGATTCCATATCAAAGGTCATTCCAAACTCTTAAGGTAAGCACTCATTTTAATGCATTAGACACTCCTTTGTAACCAGGAATGATTCCATGAGTCTAGGTATATTACTTAGCACTCATTACATCTATTTGAACATTGATTAGAAGATTAGCATGGGAACAAAAGACCTTGGATGATTTTCAATCATAAAATCAAGGAGAAGAGAAAGAGAGAATAGTCTTGAAAACCTAAGGTAAATGATCTACCTTAATGTAGTTTAATACCTTAGGAAATTGGTCTTTATATTTATTTTAAAAAATAAAGAGCCAATGGTAAATGAGTTAGTAAAATAATATTAAGGTGAGTTACAAGAACATTTTTAATTGTCATGGGATTGATGTGTGTAATTTCAGGTTGAAAGCTCTAATTGTGGGAAATTTAGTGTTTAAATTTATGTCATTTAAGGGCCTAAGAGCCATGTCATTTAAGGGCCTAAGTTCCAAGCAATTTAAGTTTATGCACAATATTGTGAATGGATGTAGTTTGAGTGTAAATTGTGTGTAGAGAACACCCATTGAGGATTTGATTGTCTTGGGTGGTTTAAGGATGAAAACAATATGCTTTTGGGTATAATGATATAGTAGGGAGGCTATGCCAAAAATTTGGTTGAGAAACTAGGTGTTTTAAGTGTTCTAGTGAAATACTATGACCTAGGTTGTACTAGGAATCATTAAGGGTTATTTTGGTGAAAATGAATGGATTAGGGTATTGTTGAGGATTAGAATGACCTAGGATTGTCTAGGAGGAACTAGAGGTAAGAATGGTGAATTTAAGACACCAAAATCATGGTATGAGAAGTCTTAAGACTTGTACAAAATTTGGAGGAAAATAAGGTATAATGTCTTGCGAAGATTTAAGTATGAACTAGAGTATATAACCTTGAGAAATTTTTAGTAGTTTGAGTAGAGGAAATGAGATGAATAATGATGCTTTAGGAGTGGCCAAAATGGTTGTGAGGGAACACTTCCGTTAGTTAAGGTTGTAAGCAAAATGCACATCATAGTAGTGTAAGAGACTAAGTTTCAAGTGTTAGTAATTTAGTAAGAATTTGAGTAAATGATCAAGGAATTGAGTATGAGTTTGGTGGATGAATTAGGAGAATTTTAAAGTGCCAAAATGATGTTAAAACATGATAGAATACTTGTGGGGAGGTTAGGAAAAGATTGGGTAAGAATTGAGGTTGAAAAGAGGTCAAAAACTGTAAATTTGGACACATTTAGTGTTGGTCCAGGTTTGTAACTCGGTATATAAACCTGGACCACACCAAAAACTAGTCAGTAGCTTATTATGTGGGATGGTTTGGGTTTACATCCCGGTACACAAACCCGGACCAGTCCCAAAACGAGGCAGAAAGTCATCCGATGAATTGGTCCGGGTTTACATCCTCGGACACAAACCCAGACCAACCAAAAAAAGCTACAGAATGTTGAAAATGGGGTTTTAAGGTAGGGACTTGTTTGGTAATGATATTATAAGATTTTTAGGACTATATTAATGACATATAATGGTCATTAGAGGCATAAACAAGCTTAAGAAATAATGAGGTGTCCCTCGGCTTGTGTGTTGTTTGTTTATTTGCTTGACTAAAACAAGATAAAGCATGCAACCGATTTACTATATTTTGTGTGTGTTTGTATTGTACTAACACAACTTATCTTGCGGACTTACTAACATTGCTTAGTAAACCTTGTATGAGAACAAAATACACTCCCCGTTATTGGTTGGTTAATACCCGGAAAAGGTTTAAATAACAAACATGTCTTCAAGACTTCTACTAACTGAACTTGTGGGGGGGGGGGTGAGGAATCCGGGATGGTCCGGTCACATGTGTTTGAAGGAGGAGGTCGGTATTTGTATCAGATCCGATTTCCATTAAGACTTGTCTTCGGACTTGTCGCCTAGAGTCGACATATAGACTCGGCCACCTCGAATTTCTGTTCATGGCGGAAGGCATATTAAGAGGGTGCAGTGGGATCACCTAAATCCCATTTTAAGAAATATTGTTTTAATTAAACCAATGGAGTTAATAGCTCATTGGCTAGGGTTGCTTTTGACCCAACCAAAAATAAACAATGGACTAAGTATAACCAATTCTAATTAAAGAAAGGTTGACTTCTTTGAGATGAAGTTTGAGATGGGAACTAAAGGTTTCTTAATTTAAGGAGTTAAAAGAGCTAACTCACTTACTTAATGAATGTCCATTACGATGCTCGAATTGTTTGAGCTATGACCACTTCTTGAGATTGTGTTGTGTTTATTATACTTCTTCTATTTTTGAATCAATAATCAATCGCATGTTTACGACAAAGTAGTCATGCGTAGCCATGTTAGCTTGGGGGCTACACGTTAATCATACCAGCGAAGGTGCTGAGCCCCATGGGGTATCCATATTAATTTTGCAGGTAAACGTCCACAAAAGACCCACCTTGAGAGTAGGAGCGGGTAGAGTTATGATGGGCTTTGCTTTTGTCTATGGGTTGTGCATGTACTCCCGTTAGTTGGTAGTTGCAGTTGTTAGCGAAGTATGTTAGACTTGAGATACTTGTTACTCGGTTGATATTTTGGAGAAGTGTTGTAAATATTTAAGTTCGGTATATTCTGGATTGTCAGACCGTAGCAAGGTACTGGGTGATGTAGTAAAATTCTGCTGCGATGTTGATATATATTAGTAGGGTTGTGGGATAATCTTGGTTTTTTGAGACGGGGTGTTACAAAAAGTGGTATCAGAGCGTAGTTACGCTCTGAATACTAGAATTACCGAACTTAGGTAGATACCGAGTCAAGATATGAGTCATGGGTTAAGGGTGTGAGATGTTAGTGTGAGAAGAGTCAAGCGGCCACTAATAAGTGTGGATCGTCTTTACCGTCGATGAATGTTATAAACTCATGAACCGAGACATTTGTAACCACAAGCCTAATGTGCATTGTACTTGTTCAGATGTCAGGAAGGAGAGGAGGCCAAGGCCGTGGCTGAGGCGAAGAGGCTATCGAGATACCGGGCTGGCAGACAATAGCTGAGATCGTTGTTGCTGCCCTGGAGCACATGGGATACCAGCCCGGCGCACCACTGCCACCGCCCCGGGAACCAAACTGGGTGAAGAGTCTTGCTGACCTTCGACCCCCACCGTTCAAAGGGGAGACCGATCCCAGTAAGCTTGAGGCTTATATCTCTGAGCTGGAGACCGCCTTATTGACCCTTGATGTTCCTGCTGAAATCAAGGTGCGTCTAGCTGCATTCTACTTGAAGGGTGCGGAAGGCGATTGGTGGAAGTTGGTATGGGCGAGCATGTGGCCAACCCTGACTTCGGCTGGGAGCAGTACATGGCCTTACTAAGAGCCAAATACTACCCCGCCCATGTCCAGACTAAGAAACGACTGCAGTTGGATGCTCTGAAGCAGATCGACAAGATGAGGGTGGATGACTACTACTCGGAGTTCACCGCTCTCATTCATCTTCTACCGGGACTTGGTTACTCGGACCAGATCTTGGTAGACCGCTTCTATTGCGGGCTGAGCCACCGACTCCGCTATGGCATGGGGCTGGCGAGATACACGACCTTGTAGGTAATGAGAGAGTTTAAACCATTCGTAAGCGATTGAAGTTTTACACCATGTGAATAAGAGACTAATACCTTGAAAGTAGGAGTGCTATTATGCCGCTGCAAAGGTTGAGATCATCGTCCATCTAAGGGAAGAGGACAATGCTTCTAAGAGGAAGGCTTCTGGAAAGGGCGCCGATAACCAACGGCAAGGTGGGTAAAAGAAAGCGAAGTACCAGCCAAAGTCCCAAAAGGGCCCGAAGGAGAAGGGAGAGAAAGGAAAGGCTACTGAAGAGACTCTGAAATTGACTTATGTTATTGCTGCAAAGCCTCTACGCTAGAAAGCGCCAAAGGGTAATGAAATACACCTTAGTTTGAGTTAATAATGCTTAATAAACCTTAAGATCCAATTATTAATGCTGTATACCATCAAGATCTGAGTCCGGGAGCTACCAGCGCCACTTTAACTGTGGTAGGTGTCACAAAGACCACCCGGGACTCGACTGTGAGGGCGACAAGTTGGAGTGCAACTTCTGCGAGATACTTGGACATCGAGCTTATGAGTGTTACAAGAATCCCGAGAGTAGAGCCTACCGACCCGACACTCAGGGCAAGGGCAAGGGTAAGGCCACACCAAAGGCCGGGCCCGACGGTCCGACGGCGACCCAGCCTGCTACCGGCAAGGGACCTCGGGATGATCAGAAGTCAAGGCCTACTCTACACATGATGGACTGGGAAGATGAGGCTGAACCCTCATCGAGACCAGGTACTGCTATAACCCATTAAGAGATAAAACTGCTTGCTTACCGCATTTCATGCATGCTTGAGTGAATGTTTGAGATAGATAAGATACAATTATTAAATAGAACTTAAGTATGATATAACTTACTACCATCTTAGGAAACTTCAACATTTGTTATCCAATACGTTCAACACCTAACCTGGAAGAGACCGACATCGGAACCCGAGAGATCCCGAAAGACCTATGTCAGGTCATCCGCCCAGGTATGATTTTATTAAGGGGATACCTGACACCCGAAGAACAAATAGCCATCATCAGGAGATGCAGTCAGTTAGGAGTGGGATCGGGAGGTTTTTATACACCGGAGTACCCTGGAGGAGCGAAGATGAAATTAAGAGTGATGAACCTAGGCAAGGATTGGAATCTGAATGCCAAGACATGCCAGAATATGAGAGCACAAGATGGAGTGTCACCACCGGAAATACCCGAAGAGTTCCATCCGGTTGTTACACAAGCCGTGGAGATCACTCAGTAGCTTGAAGCTGATCCGATCCCAGACATACAAGCAGACTTATGCATCATCAACTTCTACAAAAAAGAAGGACGACTTGGATTACACCAAGATAAGGACGAGACAACAGAGTCTCTTGAAAAAGGGATACCCGTAGTGTCTTGGTCCATTGGAGATGACACTGAGTTCCTTTATGGCAAGTAGAAGTGTGTGGACCGTGCCAAGAAGTTGGGTATTGAAGTCCACAAATGTGTTAATCATGGGTGGAGAGTCAAGAATGCTATACCATGGTATTAAGAAGATCAAGTGGTATACAACACTGTTAGTAGTAATCAATGCTACACATATGAGACCAGGGCGACTGAACCTAACCTTTAGGCAGTATTAGCCATGTAATACGTTAAGTATGATGTAATGAAAAAGGCACATTATGTAAAAAGGATGGTTATTAATAAAATAACAGTGTTGTTCATATTATTGTAACGACTCGTGTTATACCATCAATACTCATGAAAGCTTGTGAAATACATTAGGTTATGGACTCGGTACGGAAGGTGCACTAAGCATACTTACAGAGGCACAAGCCGGCGAAAGCTATCCTCACTGGTACCTTTCCAATCAATGGCGTTGATGTACTAGTGCTCATCGACTCAGGGGCCTCGCATACCTTCATATCGTCTTCATTTGCGAGGAGGTTAGGGCTAGACGCTAAGGAGCTACTGGACTTCACGGTTATGCTCCCGTCTAAGGAGAAGGTTCGATGCACTCGCCGTTACCGAGCAGCCACCATCAGAATCAAGTGTGAAGATTCCTGTCACTTTGATTGAGTTTAGAGATTTGGGGCTTGATATGATATTTGGGATGAACTGGTTGGAGCGGCACAAGGGTCGTATCCTCTGCGCCGAGCACCGACCGCTACTCAAGAGTCCATTTGGGGTTACAATATCATACCGCCAGAGGCCTAGAGAGCCTTCGACCAAGATCATCTCCGCCATGGTAATGTTTAAGGAACCGAGGAAGAAAAGAGAAGTATACCTTTGCTATGTTCAGGACATAGAGAGGGACCCCGAGTTCGACCCCGATGTACTAGTGGTGTCGGAGTTTCCCGATCTCTTTCCTAGGGAACTACCCGGCATGCCATCAGCACGGGAGGTAGAGTTCACCATTGAGCTACTGCTAGGAACCGGACCTACAGCCAAGGCGCCTTACCGCATTGCTCTGGCTGAAATGAATGAATTGAAAGAACAGCTGAGACACCTGCTCGACAAAGGGTTCATGCGACATAGTGTTTCTGTAACACCCCATCTCCAAATACAATGATCGTAGCCTTAAGTCCATCTCGTACATTAACAACGCAGCGGAAAGGTTTTACTAAATTGGTGTTACCGCCGTTAGTCACCTACGTGACTAACTAGGCCTATTCTCTTACAAGTCACGGTCTGACTAACAAGATAATTACTCGAGCATCTATACAATACAATCCATAAACGACAACTTATACCGAGTATCTCATATCCTAATACATCATACTAACATCTCATCAATTAACTAAACGAGTGTACATGCACAACTCGTGTAACAAATGTAAAAGCAACCCGAAGTACTCTACCCGCTCCTACTCTCAGGTTGAGTCCCCGTCTGGTACCTACTTGCAAAGTTTAAATCACAGGCCCCAAGGGGCTCAGCACATGGCTGGTACAGAAAACATGCAGCCCACAAGCTAGCAGGGTTAGACACGACTACTTTGTCGTATACATGCAATTGTTTATTCAAACAAGTAATAATAAGAAGTACGATAAGAAATAACACATTTATGTGAAACATTCACAGCTCAAATAAATCGAACGTCGTAATGGACGCCCATTAATGAGTAAGTTAGATTCCTAACTCCTGAGGCCTGAGAATTGTTTAGTTCTCATGTTTGACCATACCTTATAAGTGTCAACCGTTCTCTTAAAAGAACTGGTTGTTCCCTAACTAAATTGTTTACTTTTGTCGGGTCAAGGTAACCCTAGCCAATGAGTTATTAGCTCCATTGGGTTAATAAACATTAATTCTTAAGTTATGAGGGGTGTAGGCTTGACCCTCCCGCGCCTCCTGAATTTGCCTCCCACCTTGAACTATTCACTCGAGATGGTCGGGTCTGTTTGTCGACCCTAGGCGACAAGTCATAGACGAGCCATATGCGGAAGACAGATCTGATACAGATGCCGACCTCCTAACCTAAACATGCATGACTGGAGTCAGTCCCGGATTCCTCTTCCCCCAAGTTCCAGTTAGATGAAGTCTCATTGACAATTGGTTAGTTAAACCTCTCTCAGTATTAACCTACTAACAACTTGGAGTATTTATAACCTTATACAATTGTTACTAAACATAGTTAATGAACAAGCTCTGAATCAAGTCGTGTTAGTGTGCAATGGACACACAATAACAATACAGTAAATTGGTTTCATGCTTAATCTTGTTTGGTCGTATCACAATAACACATAGCACACAAACCGAGGTAGACCCCGTTAGCAAGCAAGCTACAAGAATCCCATACCGTACACCGGAGATTGGCTAGCTCTTAACACCACGTTCGCCTAATCCGCCGAACGCCTCCGACTATCTAGATCTATAACCAGAACTAGTATTAGTATCCTGTGTCTTAGAACTAATTTGGTTCTCTTTTCAACTTAAACCTCTTCCTAGGTTAACCCGGGTATAATAGTATACCGTTAAACGGGTTCATTCATTTATGAGCGTTTTCAAGCTCAATTCTAATTCATTAACATACTACGTCGTTAGCAGTTATTTAGTTGCACAGTTAGCTACTTTAGACTTATACGGACCTTGTACTAGGTTTTTGTATTTTTCACTATTCATCCGTATTTTACTATTCATTTATACGGTCTCGAATCCTACTATTCATTTATACGGTCTCGTATTCTACTATTCACCATATTTTACTATTCATGTATAAGTATGTTACTATTCACCTATACGTATTTACTATTCATATATACGTAGTTACTATTCATGTATACGTATTTAGTATTCATTTATACGTATACTATTCACGTATATGAGTACTATTCTTGTACACCAAAATTTTTCGCATACGTCCGTATGATACTCCGTATCATACGTATTTATTTCTTTTTCCCATATAACTTGTATTTTCTTTAAAATACTTTAAGTATTGATTTCTCCTATACTTATTAAATTACAGGTATACCCCTCGTATACTTTAAGTTATATATGGGTCTCGTTTAACCCTGTCTTAACTCTGTTTCTTTTACAACTTGTTTCTAAATTCGTTACTTGATTTCCTTAGCCTTCTAAACACATTAAAATGTGTTATTTACATTCCTTACCCATAGTTTTCTCTTAATTTATATTTTACTCATAATAAGTTCTAAACTTGTTATTTTTATTTCTAATTTCTTTCAAAGTCTCTCTTAATTAATTTCTTCTATATTTTTGGTCAATTACCAAAACATACCCAAGTTTGACCAGCCTTTTATGGTCGAACCCCCTAACTTTCCAAAATTTACAATATTACCCCTAAAGTTAATTTATCTTAACTATTTATTCCTTAAACATTTTATTACCTAATCTTTTGCTATAATTTTTATTCTAACTTGTCTAAATATTTTATAAATTGTCATTGACCATGTTTGACCAGTAAAATTACCATTTTACCCTTGTGGTTTATTCTTTTATTTTGTAACCAATTTAACTCCAATTAAATTCTAATTTTAGTAATTAATTTACCTACAGATTTTTGAACATCAAAAATCATTTTAAACATCTTCAAACCACCAGATTTTATTATCTAATGTTAGTATATAAATACCATCTTTTATTAACCTTAAATATACCAAAAACCTTATAAATTCCTTATAACACTTATAAACTCTTTATAAATTGTAAACTTAATTCTACAATTATTTTCTCATCATCTAATCTCTCAAAAATTCCATATTGACCCCATTAATTTTTGGTATCCACCTTTAGGTACCAAAACTTCCTAAATTTTACATATTACTCCTAATTACTCTAATTCCTTTAATTTAACTAAGTTAGATTATTTTTCTAACTCATTAATAAGCCGTTAATTTTTGGCCATATTGAAATTCATAGTATATGAATTTTTCTTGTATATTATGATTGTTTATATTGAAGCTTATATCATAAGGAGTATAAATCTATTATTAGATTTAATAAACATTAACTTTTAATAAGCTAAAAATTGAATATTAATCACCAAAATTTCAGCAATAAATAATAAGATGAAGACCATGTTAGATCTTATATATATATATATATATCAACAATTAGAACCTTGAAATAGGTAGTTGTAGGATTTACCTTGTATATTAACCATTAGCTTAATATTTAAGCTTGATTTCCTTAGAAATTTTGATAGCAATTTGCTAGAGAAATTGGCTCCAAAATCATAGAATAAGATGAAGAATAAGGAGGTTTAGGAACCCTAGGCACTCGGCCTTGATGAAAATGAAAGAACAAAAAGTTTCCAAGAAGGCAATGTTTTACCTCGAGAATCAAAGGCACTTCTTCGTGGTTTTTCCTGAGAATATGGGGGCTCATGAGCTATGGTTGTAAAGCTCTTCAAAAGTGGATTCCAACGAGCTATCAAGCTTGTTATTTGGACTTAAGATGAGAATGTTATGATCTGTGCAAGACAAGGTGTTCTTTAAGGTTCTAATCCAAGAACATCCAAGAACATCTGTCCAAGAGAGGAGGAGCTACGAATTTGGGAGCTCTCATATGACAGGTAAGTATCTGATTAATGATTTACTCAGGGGACAAGGATGATAAGGCAACCAAGGAAGTCTTAAAAGGTAATGTGGTTATAATATAAAGTAATTATGTGAATAGTAATGTCATGACTCATTAGTTGCTTTATGTAATTGATTGAGCAAGCTGGCCTCTTATCCCCTTGTATCTGGCGACTTCACTCTGCAAGGGATGGTCAATTTTGACCATTGACCATTCTTGGTCAATATTTGACTAAATGGGCACTATTTGAGGTTACTATTCACATTAATTATTATATTTGTAAAAGTTTTGGTAAAATCTTCAAATTAAATTCCTAATATGATATTAGGTAGTATACATGTATTTTAGTATGTATACAATGCCAACTAGCCACTCAAAACCAATTTCGAAGACAATTCACAAAAACACGTTTTATGGAGTTTTCGGGCTCCTTTTTGTGTCTTATCTCTTTTTAGAGTTTGTTTGCTTTGAAAATAATTGTATTATTTTATTTTAGTACATTCACATATAATCAATACTTTAAAACCATCCAATACTCATTCTTAAGACAATATATCCAAAATATGCTTTAAGTGGTTTTTATGGCATATTTTTGTCTTGAGTTGTTTCTGAGCTTGGTTTTCTTTGGTAATGGTTTCATAATTTTCTTAGCTTGATTATAAGACTTATGAATTCACTTTGGATCCTTATTGAGGTCATGAAATCACCATGGTTTCTTAAAACACATTTTTCTTTAAAGCACATTTTTGTGCTCTAAGGTGCATTTTCGGTTTAAACGCTAATTCTGCTTAATGCGTATTACTACTCTTAGAGGTATTTCACATTTGAAATCTCTTGGGAACTTATTGGTAGTTCCCTAATTTATTTGTGCTCTTTAAAACACTTTTTGCTCCAATTGTTCCTAAAGCATGTTTTGGTGTAAATTGTTGTTCAACACTTCTTCTAATGTTTCTAAGGCACATTCTAGCCTTAGTATATCCTAATTATATAGTTCATTAATATATTAAGGTTTGGGGTATTACAATCTACCCCCCTTAAAAGAACTTTGTCCCCAAAGTTCCTATGTATCTATATCTCTTAGAACAAAAAGGTAACTTCACACTAAAAGATCATGTAGATCACTGAAATACCCCAAACCTTGATATGTTGTTTAAATACTAAACTATGATATTTAAAGGCTAAAGAGTGCCTTAGAAACATCAGTGTACAATTTAAACCATGGTGAGAACAATAAAGTACCATAAATACAGTTTGAGCAAAAACATGCTCTAAACTTGGAAGTGAACTTGGTTGGGAACCAACGAGTCTACCAAGACTTAGTGATATTGAATTATGATTTAATAAGGCTAATTAAGTCCTTAGGAAACCTTGGTAGACAATTAAACCAAACAAAACACAAATAAATACCTTAAAGTCAATATGAGCAAAAATGTGCTCTAAGCCTGGGATAAATTTGTATAAGACCTAAAGGTCATACCTATACCTTAAATATATGTTAATGAATATATAAAACCAATTACCAAAGAAAACCAAGCTTGAAAACAAGTTAAAACACAAAATGTGCTTTAAGGAGTCTTAAAGCACATTTTTGAAAAATTGTCTTGTAAATGAGTTTTGAATGGCTAAATGTCCATCATTACTCTTTAATTAACATGTGTACTACTTAGTATCACATTTGGAAGTCTAAATCAATGGGAAATCAAAAATTTCACAAGTATGTGCCTTGTTTTTGTGAATAGTAACTAAAATATGCTAGTTTATGACATAAGTCAATATAAGTAAGTTAATTGGTCAACAAAGACCAAAACACCCCTAAGTAATGTAAGGGGGCCGGTTTTTATTATGGTGAGTCACCAACATGTAAAAGAAATCAATTAAGGAAAGGAAGGAAAAGTAAGTAAAAAGAAGAAAGCTACTTTATGAGGTAAATATCTTGTAAAAGCAACACCTCTTTTCATTTCTCCCTTTCCCACTCACTTCCACCGTCTCCAACCTCCCTCTCTTCTCCATTCTCGGTTTGGTACAGCACCACTCACACCATCATCTTCAATCTCTTATATTTTCTAGCTCCAAATACCAAATCAAATTCCAAGACCATATTTGTCTTAGTTAGGCCAAGCTCTACACTTCTCTCTTTTCAAATCTTCAAGAACTCCATTTCGGTGCCATGAAGATTCACCATTGTTGGAGCTTGAGCTCACCTTTTCATGCCTTGTCATTCTACTTTGCTTCAAGGTAAGGAAAGTCAAAGAAAATCAATGTCTCCTCTTGTTTTAGTGTGTGGCCGAAAATCACCACTTATGGTGCCTTCATCTTGCTTGTTCTAGCTTCATTCCAATCATTCAAGGGCTTGGTGGAGTCCTCTCTTGATGCTTATTCAAGCTCTGTTTTTATTCCAAGGTAAAACAACTATCCTAATGTGTTAAGACAATATATATAACCTAGGGTTTGTAAATGAGTTTAAGCATGAAGCTTGAATGCTCATTGGTTTTACTTGTATGTTGATTAGAACATTGACAAGTAACCAAGTCCTCTTGCCGATTTCCAAACAAGGAAGAACAAGAGTGTTCAAGTAAAAATCTTGAAGAAAAGAGGTAAACAAACTATCTCAGTATGGTTTAAAATGCCTTAGGAAAAATGAGCTTGATTTGCTTAATAAAATACCTAAGGAGCCAATGGCAAATGACCTAGAGAAATGCTCTCAAGGAGTTTATTAAAAGGCATATGTAATGTTGAGTGTATTTGCAGGTTAAAGGCAATATATATGTGGGAAATTCCGTGTTTAAGTTAAATGCATTTAAGGGCCTATGAGCCATGTTATTTAAGGACCTAAGTGTCAAGCAATTTAAGTTTATGCACTATATTGTGATGTAGTGTAGTTTAAGGATTTAGATGTATGTAAAGAACATACTTTGTGAAGATGAGTGTCTTGGATGGGTAAAGGAGGAAAAACAATATGTTTGTGTGTAAGGAATGTGTATTAAGTGATTAAGTGTTTTTGGTTGTGAAAGGGTGAAAACCTAAGTGTTTTGGTGTAAGGTGATACAAGGGAAACTATGTCAAAATTTGGTTAATGAACAAGGAGTTTTAGGTATTCAAAATGATGTTTGGTGACCTAGGTTGAACTAGGAATGATTAGGGTTTAAGTTTGTGAAAGAAGATGGAATAAGGTCTTCTTAGGTGTTCTTGAATGTTTAATGGTGGAAGCTATGTGCTTTGGTATAACTATGTGCTAGAAGAACCCATGTCAAAATTAGATAATGTATAAGAAGTTTTAAGTGTTTGAAATGAGTTTTGGTGAGTTTGGAAGTGTTGGGAATGGTTAAGTGTTTTACTAGAGAAAGAAAGGTGCATTAAGGTGTTTTAGAAGGCAAAAAGGATTTAGGCATTATCTTGGAAGTTCTAGAAATCCAATGGGTGTTTTGGGATGTACTAAAGTCTTGGAGGAGTTTGTTAAGGTTTAGGTAATGTTGATGTACAAGGAGGAAATGATGTTTAGGTAAGGAAGATGTTTGAACTTGTGAAGAAAATTCTTGGAAGGACATAAAGTATTTTGGTGGGCTAAATAATGTGTGGGGACATGCTATAAACCTAAGGGGGAAATACTATAAGTGTTGGGCATTTTGACAAGAAATGAGTAAGTGTTTAAAGGTATAGAAAATGAAGGTTTTGGCACGTCCGAACTACCGTCCGAACGTGGGTTCGGACATGCCCCTCAAAGGGTATGTTGGCCTGTTTCATAACTCGTCAAGAGGCTACACCCTCTTTTGCCTTCGCTACGCCCCTTTCAAACATACTTGACGTGATTCCCCGCGTCTACGAATCGAAAAGGGTCAACGGAAAGAAAGTCCCGCATCAATGGATCCGGTAGTGCCCTAGTTATCAGCTTGTGTAGTACGTCTATATGAATGAAATTCTTTAGGTAGGCTATCTGTCTCGAGTAACCAGAATATCCGCATTGGAAAAGAAGAAAACCTCATTCCGTAGACTAGCGCTTACAGCTTGCGTGTGGGAGTAAAGAACTAAAGTTAGAATGTTGTGAACTGTGCCCGTGTAGAGGGTGGGGTGGTAGTGCAAGCCTAATTCCAGGCGTAACGAAAAAGGCAATCAGCTGCCTACGAGCGAACCAATAAATAGGATTGCTTCTCGACAAGCAAGAAAAGGTTCACTTTTACGCAGTTAAGGCGAAGACAGTTTTCTAAGCCTCGACCAGTGTCCGAACTACCGTCCGAACTTGGACGTTCGGACACACCTATCTCTATATTCTATTTTGGCCTCGAACAGCGTCCGAACTTGGGAAGCTCGGACGCATGTTCGGACAGTTGTCTATTTACACCCATTTGAGCCTCGAATAGTGTCCGAACTTGGGAAGTCCGGACACAAGTTCGGACAAGGCGTTGTATGGACCAAAAACATTGTTTAAGGTTATAGGATGATGGGGATTATTAAGTAATGATGTTATAAGATTGTTAAGGACATGTTAAGTGAGTTATAATGACAATTTAGTGGGGGAAAAGTTGTATTAAAATGTAAAAGTAAAACAAGTTAAAATGTGAAGTTATTTAACTAGTTAACGGGGATAAGTTATGAGCATTAGACTTTAAACAATCATGTTACCCCGGTGTTAATAAAAGTACATGTAATGTTACCAGTTGTTCGAGAATTGTTCGAGGAACATAAGTGGACATGATAGAGTGGACTCCGGTGACAGGTATGGTTTTCTTGCAACCTGTGTCCTACCGGATTACACCGGCTTGTATGCCAATGTGTTTTTCTGTATGTTTGCCACGTTGTAAAATAAAACATGTAATGAGTTTACAGTAATTCATATATGTGGCGTGTCTAGTTCCGATACCATTTAACCTCGAAAGTGTTAAACTTATCTAACTGAGTCTAGGATCACATGAGAGATCGGTATTCGGAATTTAACGACCCGGACCATGGGACGTTCTAACCATGGCTATGCGTGAGTTAATTGTGTGATGTTGTGTGTGAATGTATGGACCTCCCTCGTGTGTTTAACCCAGTCGAAATACCTTCTTGGTGTGTGGGTGTGATAGGCTCCATAGTGGGGCTCTAACTAGTTATCTACAAGTGAATATGTACTTACGGGGGTGAGGAATCCGGTTAGGCCGGTCGCGCGTTGTTTGGGAGTGGGTATCCTTTTTAGCCTTACCCTTCTCTCTGTTATGGTTGTTTCCCTCACGGGTTATGATCTCCCATTAGCTTACTCCAAAGCTTAACTATTCTGACTTATGATCGGCTTAGGGGGAACATGTGTTTGTGTGGTGTGTTCGGGTCACTAAACCCGAACCATCTTAACTTAAGTTACTCGTCCGACTATTAGGACGGTAATGAGTGTTGTATAACGAGTTTATAATGAGGGTGACATCATTCTCTAGGCTCACCAGTGAATTAACTATGTTTGGGTCAGTACCTAAGAGAACCGTTCCCGTTATGTTATGTGTTATTATTGTACTGCAATTCCCATTGCGATGTTATGTTATGTGCACGTTGAAACGTGAAAAGTGTTGTTATGTGGTGTATGTGGATCATGGATATGAATCCTAGTTTATAAAAGAGGCGTTTAAGGATAACCCGATTATTGGGTAAGTGTCGTCTATTAAGGAAGTAGGTCCACTAGAGGAGAACCCTCTAGGGTTTATGAACACAATGAGTGGCTTATCAAGTAAGGATGTGTTATCTGTTCATTGAGCCCAGTGTGGTGGAATGTTATGTGTTGTGTGTTTATAGTTTACATGCATGATTCAAATATAATCAACCGTATGCTAAGACGACAATTAGTTGTGCGTGGCCCGGTAGCATGCGGGCTGCAGGATTACCATACCAGCAAAGGTGCTGAGCCCCTGGGGGGCCACCCTTTCTCTTCTTTTTCCTATTTCAGGTACAAGGAGCTGGAAGCCGTTTGAGATTAGGACGGGGTAGTCGTTGTACATGGGTATGCATTTAAGTTATATATGTACAGTAGGTGTAGTAAGACCGAAATTGTTATCGGCATTAGTTTGTGAATACTCGGTACAGTTTAAGGTATATGTTGTTGTTGTTGTTTATGGAGAGGGACAGTAATGTGTAGTCGCTCGGGAATCTAGTCCATCAGACCGATACAATGTATATGTAATAGCCTTGTTAGCCACGTGGGTGGTTAACAGCGTGTAACACCAACGAGTTAAGTCATGTGATGAAGTATGTTTTCCGCTGCAGTTGGTCGTTAAGTGTGTTAATGTTGGATGGGGTGTTACAATCACTCAATATCTGTATAGGCATTCTGACTGATAAGATCTGCCATATATATATATTTACCACACTTATCACACAACATATCTTTTGTATGTTTCAATAATCAAAATACTCTTTGTATATTCTTTACAGCACACTCCTCACGTAACCGGTCCGAAGACAAAGGTTTTCATGTCCTCGAGTTCATGAGCGAGTAATACAGAAAATACATGTCAACTCCAATTACACTTTATGCTACTGCATCTACTCTTAACGTGGTTAATTGTGACCACTTGTACGGAGTTTCAGGAATCATCCGACCCTGATGTGATCAGCATCAGTGTTGAACTATCCTTTCACCCCAATTTGTGTTCAGTTTTCCTTGATCTGGCCAAGATCAAGTTCTACGTCCCACTTCAACTTCAAACAACCAAATAATTATTCATGTAGCATTTTATATCTTTTAGTAGTAGGATCGGGTGGCTGACTCAAACCAACTCAAGGTGTGAGTCTAAGAGTTGGTTTGACTCAATCGGTCTTTGAAAGTAAGAAACACTCTGTGATGTAGAGGCACTCAATCGAACTTCGTATGTGAGAACACTTGAGACGTAGAAACACTTAGTCGAACTAAGTGCGCGGAAGCAGTTGCTCAAGGTAGTAAAGTAAGATAGACTTAGCGGAGCTAAATGGATTAACACTCGAAAGGTGGAGGACTTTGTCGAACTCAACAGGATACACATATAAGTTATTTATTTCCTGGTCAAAAAAAACAACTTATAATGCCCACTCAGTAGATGAGATCTACTTCGTGTTTTCACTCACTCACCCAATACAATCTCTGATCAGCTCAATGATAAGTGTAGTGAAACTAGGTCCTACCTAGAAAGACTCTATCGATATGCACAACGAATCTAGTATTTTCTCTCTCTTTTTCTCTCTAAAATAGGCAAAGCTTTCTCTAAACAAATGCTCTGAATGATTCTCTCTGGAAAGCTGCAATGAGAAACGAAATGACAAACTCTCTTATATAGTGGAGCCGGTGAGGAAGTCTGCTTCCGAAATTTCTGCCATCTGAACGTTGTAGTTGCTTAAAAATCCGGTCCTAACTTCTTTATGAACGTTGCTAAGCCTGGCCCTTAATTTTAGGACAATTACCAATCCATTGGATGACTTGGCAACGTTCAATTATGACTTTCACGTCTGATGTAGTAGACTGAATCTGTCAGTTCCGAAATTTCAGGAACCAATGACTCTTTCCTTGAATTTCGGAAGCTGGAGCCATATTTCGGAAGCTGAAGCCAAGTCTTCTGATTAGTGCCATGTTGAGAGAATTTTGGTCCAAGTCTGAACGTTGATGACCGTTGTAAGTCAATGTAGTTGCTGTACTTGCTCCTTAATTTTTGCAACTGACCGACAGACTCCTCGAATTATCGAAAGTCAAGGCTTTGGATTTTGCTCACATTTTGCATGAATTTCGGCCCAAGGATGATAGTTGATGACTCTTATGGTTTAGTGGACGTTGCTCCTTGAATTTCATGACTGATTGATGAATTCACATGGATGGACTCTCTCGCTCTTTCGGTAAGGACAGAGACTCATTCGATCTTTCAAGGTTGACGGACTCTGTCTTGTTTTGAGAAGTGTGATTGAATCGTTTGATCTGGTTGACTATCTCAGCAACACCTTCATACTCCAACACTAATACTAGTTCTTGTAGCTTGCTTGCTAACGGGGTCTACCTCGGTTTGTGTGCTATGTGTTATTGTGATATGACCAAACAAGATTAAGCATGAAACCGATTTACTGTATTGTTATTGTGTGTCCATTGCATACTAACACGACTTGATTCAGAGCTTGTTCATTAACTATGTTTAGTAACTATTGTATAAGGTTATAAATACTCCAAGTTGTTAGTAGGTTAATACCGAGAGAGGTTTAACTAACCAATTGTCAATGAGACTTCAACTAACTGGAACTTGGGGGAAGAGGAATCCGGGACTGACTCCAGTCATGCATGTTTAGGTTAGGAGGTCGGCATCTGTATCAGATCTGTCTTCCGCATATGGCTCGTCTATGACTTATTGCCTAGGGTCGACAAACAGACCCGACCATCTCGAGTGAACAGTTTGAGGTGGGAGGCAAATTCAGGAGGCACGGGAGGGTCAAGCCTACACCTCTCATAACTTAAGAATTAATGTTTATTAACCCAATGGAGCTAACAACTCATTGGCTAGGGTTACCTTGACCCAACAAAAGTAAACAATTCAGTTAGGGAACAACCAGTTCTTTTAAGAGAACGGTTGACACTTATAAGGTATGGTCAAACACGAGAACTAAACAATTCTCAGGCCTCAGGAGTTAGGAATCTAACTTACTCATTAATGGGCGTCCGTTATGACGTTCCACTTATTTGAGCTGTGAATGTTTCACATAAATGTGTTATTTGTTATCGTACTTCTTATTATTACTTGTATGAATAAACAATTGCATGTATACGACAAAGTAGTCGTGGGTAACCCTGCTAGCTTGTGGGCTGCACGTTTTCTGTACCAGCCATGTGCTGAGCCCCTTGGGGCCTGTGATTTAAACTTTGCAGGTAGGTACCAGACGAGGACTCAACCTGAGAGTAGGAGCGGGTAGAGTACTTCAGGTTACTT
This sequence comes from Limonium bicolor, assembly GCA_023374045.1. Taxonomy (NCBI): domain Eukaryota; kingdom Viridiplantae; phylum Streptophyta; class Magnoliopsida; order Caryophyllales; family Plumbaginaceae; genus Limonium; species Limonium bicolor. Next base: position 421,295,052 of record CM041776.1, on the reverse strand, counting down.
TTACTTTTGTTACACGAGTTGTGCATGTACACTCGTTTAGTGAATTGATGAGATGTTAGTATGATGTATTAGGATATGAGATACTCGGTATAAGTTGTGGTTTATGAATTGTATTGTATAGATGCTTGATTCATTATCTGGTTAGTCAGACCATGACTTGTAAGAGAATAGGCCTAGTTAGTCACGTAGGTATAAGTTGTGGTTTATGAATTGTATTGTATAGATGCTTGATTAATTATCTGGTTAGTCAGACCATGACTTGTAAGAGAATAGGCCTAGTTAGTCACGTAGGTGACTAACGACGGTAACACCAATTTAGTAGAACCTTTCCGCTGCGTTGTTAATGTACGAGATGGACTTAAGGAGACGATCATTGTATTTGGAGATGAGATGTTACAAAAAGTGGTATCAGAGCGTAGTTATGCTCTGATGATTGGAAATTTCCGAGCTTAGGAATTACCAAGTTATGAATAGTAGACTTTGGGATAAGGGTTGAGTATTAGTGTGAGAGGTGCGTTAGTTAGGATTCCCCGATGTGTATCAGATATCTGTAATACCTGACCCACCCTCTGCTCCCCTGGTTCTAAGATACCAGAAATGAACGCCAAAGAGATGACAAGCCTTCTCTTACTCGGGAAAACCCGATCTGGCAATTACTTAGCATTATGCAATACGAGAAGCACCTCGTTATGCAATAGTCTTTCAATACTTGAAGGTCCTAATTGGAGCGCAACGTTGAAACAGGGGCTACCAACGGAATCCTACCAATGAGAGAATAATAATTACCAGCAACTTGGGTCGACATGCTACGCAGTCGATATAACCCTGCCATACCAGTAAGAAGGGAAGCACTATGAGTGCAATGAGAGGACAAGAGAAGTGACAGAAACACCGGACAACAGTCCAAGGGAGAAATAACAGTGGGATAATACCACGCAAGAGCATAGGGACTACCTAAAAGTCAATTATGAAGCGGGTAACTCCGAACCTACAAAAAGAAGGTTGCAAAGACCTAACTGCAATAGCCCAGATGACTACGAATGCATATGCAAGTCATACTCCAAGATAGGACTACGACGTAGTACCTAAGCAGAGTTAATACTCGATAACCTCGACGAAGGTGTGGAAATGAGAGTGAGAACCATGGCAAAAGCAAAAGAAAAAGGGTTCCCTCAGAAAGAGGAATACCCTGATAAGTAACTATAAAATCAAAAGCAGTCAGGAAGCTGCCCAGATAATCAATTAACCAAAGCCAAAAAGGGCAAAGAAGGAGTCCCATGGACTACCACCTACATGGAGTTTAGGAGAATGTACCATTGCCGACGTACACAGTACCGATAACCCATCTTTCATGGCGCACTTGCCTTGGCAATTGCCGCCGCAATGAAGCTTTACAGGAAGCCGTGAAGACCAAATGGTAAAAACCACGGATATAAAATATATTAACACCGGATTACAAATCCTTAAGATGGAAGAGCGAAACATTGGGAGGGCCTGACGGCCTAACCATGCAAATAAAGCAATACACCAGTCAGCAGGGAGCTGAACTTGGTCAGGAAACTAAACGACGTGGGCACCAACAACAGACAACCGACACTACAGGTAAGAACATCAACCCAAAACCAAGCCTAACCTTGAATGGAAGAACCGAAGGGATTACTCAACAATGTGAGAAGACCAGATGTAAGTAATAACCTACAAGGAAGGTATTTCGACATACAATGAACATGGAAGACATAACAACTTTCAATAAAAAACGGGATGAACTCCCAGAATACCATTAACAACACTTTTCATTGAAGATATTGATAAACCCAGAAACAGAATTAGAGGAAACAAATTTAAGCAATGACCTACCTAGGATCAAAGACGTGCAATCATAATAGAGAGAACCTCAAAAGGACTACACCATAGAGTTGGTATAGTTGAGCAAAAAGAGACCCATAAACGATGGTTAGTATTGCTTGCCTAACTCATTAACACCCAAGTATGATTAGTCATTAACGGGTGGCGTAGTCAACAAAAGTTGAACAAAGTATTTACATGGCAGCACATGATAGCCAGGGTAAATATCCGACTTAGACACCTGAAGGCAGAGGCCTAATGAAAACTAATCCTTAATTGCTAAAACACGCAAGTCTGTGAGAGCGAAAGTATTGTCACAGACACTGATTAACATCGGATTACCTAAGCGAACTTCCACAGCTGGAAGCGAGATACAACAACTTATTGTGAAACCCAATATTACATCTAATGATGTGACGTAACATTGATAGAGTTCAGAGAACAAGAGAATCATGTGGATAACCTACAGATGATTAAGAATACAACAGTGAACCGAACATTGGCTATCACTTGAGACTAATCAAGCATTAAGGGCCTACAAGCCAAGGATGTTAAATACATCAGAGCTCGAGGCGCAGGAAAGCATAAACAGGCTTATCTAGGCCATGAGCGAACTAGAACTCGTACATACGAGTGGTTATGAAAACCGATACTAAATTGAGGAGGAATTGCTAGAAAAGGGCACCAATGAGAATAGTGAGATGATACAATGACGGAGGTGGAGAACGAACAACTCCTTTTAGAGTGGGGATACTTCTCCTTGTTGTGAGGCCTTGAGTGGGAATAAACTCCTCGAAATGGGCTTTCACTTATTAGAAATAGAATACAACCTACAAATAAACCTGAAATTTGAAGCAATTATCTTCGAGCTGAATGATAACAATCTTACAGTATGATGCGACAACCGCCTTACATTAAACCTGGGGAAATCCCAGTGTGTTTACACCATGAAGGAGATTGAAAGTAAGACAATACGTTGAAGTAAAACGACCGAAGAATCACGCCATCAATGGGCAATAAAAGAAAGCTAAAGCTACTTCGGTAGTGGAGGCCATGAGAATAATACCTGTCAGGTAGATTAAGTTACGGTGCGCAGCAAAGCAACCACTATATATAAGCCATCAAATATTGACACGAAAGCAATCTGATTAATGAATTAAAAATTGATGTAAGTAAGGTGATGAAATGGGAGATAGACTGCGCAGTAATGCCAGCAGCATGGACCATGTGATGAAAGGTTTCACAGGAAGCACACAGTCCATTCCGTAAGTGACTGGAAGTGCATTCCTAGTGGATCGACATGAGAAATGAGATAATAAGCTCTAAGGAAAGAGACCACAAATTACTAAGGGATCGAGTCCGTACTAAATACAGAAGGTATAATGTAGTTATGAACCCAGTAGATAGATATTCCTTGATTAAGTTCAAGAAGAACGACATGTGCGTTATCATGGAATGATGAAAGAGGAGATCAGCAATAGAATACTTCACAAATAGCTGTAACTAAGCGTGTGACGAACACTACGAGTATACTTAAACGAGATGTGGGACGACTGCACTCCAAAGGAGCTTGTGGGCCTGATGGACTTAATTATAAGTTAGTCGGGTAAGTAGCAATGTATCAGTAAGGTACCCCATATATATAAATGAGTAGAGTAAGAAACACCAGAAGTAGTCGACTCCGTATGACACTCAGTGATGCAAACTCACACTAGAACATCAATTTATCGCGGACAATTGAGGAAGAAGAACTCAGTTTAACCAATGAGATTAAAAGAGTGAGAGAACTCATTCCAGGAGGAAACAATTAATAGTTATGAAGTGCGAGGAGCACTGATTAGTAAGTATGAACAGTTTATATGTCTCAAGATTTTTGGAGGAAACTGTGAAGAGCAATAAGCACTGAACAGTAGCCCCAAACAGTACAGAAATCTCAGACTGAAGGTCAGTTAGTAGGAAACAATTCAAACGCTAGAACACGCAATAAGAGCATGAACATCAGATCTCTAGAGAACTGGATAGACAAGCTATAACTCATAGAGACCGTGTGTAGATAAAGATACCATGCGTCCATTAAGAGACCTTTATTCCTAAGTTATAAGGATACAAAGGAGCTGTAAAACATATTGAAGAGGATAGGAAGGGCAAACTAAGCCCCAAGATTATCAGAGTCGCGCATCAGAAGCTAGTGGACCGTATCTTAAAAGGTTTGATATACCTAACAAAAGAGAAGAAGGAAGGATGTGTCTCACATCTTCCAGTTGAATAAAATATACGACTTATCTATCAAATACTTTGGAGCCTTAGAGACTACAGTGGAACACAGTTGTAAGATTGGTATGAACACCAATCAGAATCCTTGATACAGAGACTAAGCCATTACCATGGTGAAGACCCTCTGACCCAATCATAATGTGAGATAGACTACATGGAAGCTAGAATGCTCCATGACGCCTAAACATCTTGAACCTATGTTCAAGGATGATATAATGTTGATTATGTGGGTGTAATCCATTTTAAGGGGGGTAGGGAGTACAATCGCTTAGCCTATATTTCACGTATTGAGTACGTAACCTACAGTGTGCATAGCACAATATAATTAGTTGTGATGTTTGATACATATGTTATATAAACACATGTATTCATTCTTATGTGGTTGTGGGTATTACGCATAATTAGATGCAAATACCAGATGTATTAGAGGATTACCTCGTTAACTTTGGTGCAAGAATTCAGGAAAAGAGGAATAGAAACTCTAGGGGAATTAAAATCCCTACGATATGTATTGATATGAGACCAAATATGGTAATGTTATGAGGTATGAATCTGTATGAGACCGATGTAGAACCTAATAAAAATTAAATTCTCTAAGTAATTACTAAGAGGTGAATTAAGAATGACTGATGGACTGAGTTCCATAATTTGGAGATGTATTGATTTATGATTGTGACTAGAAGGACTAATGTTGGTACTAGAGTAAAAACGAAACAGAATATCCAAACTTCACCTCAGACCTAGTCGCACAGAGACAAAGTCAATCCAGAACATAACCAGAGTGACTCGTTCGTGAGAGACGGGATTCACTACTTCCCCCTTTTTGCTGTCATCAGTAAGGGAAGTTTGCAACAGAGTCTAAGTCAATTCGTACATTAAAAAACAAATAGACTGTATCCATAACACAAACATACTCATGGACGACAAGGGGCAAGAAGTATTGTCATATTCCATATTACCTTTCATTGCCACATACTCATAACTTGTAATGATCCCTGTTGCATTGCATTGTATTTTTGAAGACTTTATAGCTCTACATTTGCAATGCATAGATATTTAAGAAGTTAAGCACACAGGGACTGTCTCCATCCCCCAGACTTTTCTCTCCACCCATGTAACAGTTTTGGGCCAACTTTCCCAGGTTTCGCACCCTTAGGAAGTTAGGTGATGAAGCACCCATAAAGGCTTAATAACCGAGTGGACGAGGTCCGTTTTGGTTCAGGAGAAACAAGTTAGCGGAGTACCTTGCCTTTGTCCTCTCCCTTCTTTTTTTTTTTAAAGTGAAAATCGCTAAGGGATACAAAGAACAGACACAGTCTATCGATATGAGAACACGGATTGACTCAAACAGTATGCAAACAACACCTACTAATTATTACAACCAAGGGAGAAGAGAGACTACCGTCTTCCGTTGATTGAGTCATTCCGAGTGCTGAACGGAGTGCCTCAAATCTGGTGGTAGGAAGAGGCTTGGTAAAGATATCTGCCAGCTGATCCTCTATTGGAACAAAGTCAAGTTGAATTAGTCTTTTTCTCAACACAGTCCTTCAAGAAATGGAAACATATTGCAATATGTTTGGTTCTCCAATGTTGGACTGGGTTTCCAGAGATTTTAAATACCAATTTGATCTTAGCAAAATTTTTCTTTGTAGAGGACCAAGAGACTAAGCATAGACCATGGAATTGTGCATTGCTAGATGTACTCTTTCGATCATAGTGGGAATCTGTCCAGTCAGAATCACTAAAACCAGATAAAGCAATATAGAGGAACGAAGGTACCATAGATGAAGTTGACTGGTTCCTTTTAAGTATCGAAAGATTTGCTTGACCGCCTTAAGATGGGACTGTTTGGGTGCTGCTTGAAAGCGAGCACATAGACAGACTTGATCGTCAGAATTGATGGCATTTAGACACTTCTTGTACATATTTCCTTCTTTATGTTCCATGGTTCTAGAGATCCTGTACGTTCATCAAAAACTTTGCAGACGACATATGAGAAAAGTACTAAATTGAATCTTTCAGAAATTTGAAAAATGCTTAATAGACTGTGTTGAAGTCCAGTGACCAGATGGACTCCATCTACCTTAAACTTGGAGGGGTTACCTACGGTGCCAACTCCCACGATTTCACCTTGGTTGTTGTTTCCAAAGGTGACCTTACCTCCTTTGTAGGATGAAAGCGAGCTGAATTTGTCGGGATTTCCAGTTCTGGAGCACCCTCTGTCCAAGTACATATAGTCCATCTCCACGCTCGCTTCCACCTGCAAAAAAATCACTTGGTAGTTTTGGGAACCCAAATATACTTGGGTCCCCTTTTTGAACCAGATTCTTTCAGCTTTTCTCGTGCCTCAAGGATAAGATTGAGTCGCTTGATGTTAAATGACATATCCTTGTGAAGCTTTTCACAGGCACTATCTCGATGTCCAAGACTCCCGCAATAACCATAAATCTTAGTGGGAGGAAGATTAACGTATTTTTGCTGTCCTTTCCACCAAGAATCAAAATTTTCTTTTTGTTGTTGGCGCTTGGGTTTGTTTTTGGATTTGGACATATTTTTAGGGATATCGAATTTACCTTTATGCCACTTGGGCTTCGATTGAGTGGATCCAACTCCAGATCGTATATTGACTATCTCTTGGGAGAGTTTTTCAACTTCCTTTCGAAGATTATCACGATCTTGACTAACTTCCTTGATCTTGGAGTTGGCCCACTCGGGCAATTCTGATGGAGTGACCTGTTGGATGAAATTGACTGGTTTGAGAGAGAGTGCATGTTCCTTTTCTTTCAATTTTCGAGAGAGTTGCTCAACAGAAGAGGTTAGAGAGATAACTTGAGATTCTGAACTATTTAACTCATTCTGCAAAGAACAACACTTGTCAGCGCAAACAGTGAGGTCATGTTTGAGAGAGTCAATCTGAGTGACTGACTCTTCTAGTTCCCTTTGGTTGGATTCAGTAAGACTCTTGGTTTTGTCGAGCTCCTTTTTAAGGGAGTCAACACGATGCCGAGAGTCTCGTAAGTCTAATCTAAGAGAGCAAGAGATAGTCTTGTGTTCCTCAGCTTCGTCTCTTAAAGCATACATGAGATCCTTTGAGATTTCGAGTTCCTCAGTTAACTCGGAAATTTTGCTGGTGAGACTAGCTTTGAGAGAGTTAGTCTCAGAGACAATTTTAGCAATTAAAGTCATAAAACCCATAGGAGATATACGATAAAGATCTGTTTCAAGATGACAACGAGTTACCTCATTGTTGGGGATCATGGACTCAGTCGTATCATGTGCCATGAGACATACTAGGTCGCTGGACTCCGTGTCTTGATCGTCGGAGTCTGAGTCACCCCAACCGACGGCTGTCATTTCTCGTTGATTGACTGTCAGCCTAAGCAAGGCTCTGATACCACGTGTAGGATTGGGTGGCTAACTTAAACCAATCAAAGGTGTGAGTCTAAGGATTGGTTTGACTCAATCAGCCTTCGTAAATGAGAAACACTCTTTGATGTAGAGGCACTCAATCGAATTATCTAAACTAAGGGTGCGGAAGACTTTTGCGGTAATTATAGCGAAACGATGAAAAGAGAGAAGGACCCTGTGGAACTCAGCAAGATACACAAATAAGCTATTTCATTTCCTAGTCAAATAAAACAACTTACAAATGCCCACTAAGTAGAAAGGATCTACTTAGCGGTTTTTCACTCACTCACCCAACACACTTTCTAATCAGAATAATGGTAAGCGTAGTGAAACTAGGATCTTCCTAGGTAGAGTCTATCTAGAGGTGCTAACTAACTAGGTATGTATTCTCTCTCTCTTTCTGGCTTACAATGCGATTCTCTTTCTCTCTCTAAGATCTGAAATAATCCTCAATGAAAGCACACCTAAAACTGACTATTACATATCTTATTTATACTCTAAGTACAACAGCAGGTCGAAGGAGTTAGTTCCGAAAATACCGGAACTAACTTAGTGGGTAACTTCCAACGGCTCTGAAGTGGTCTTCTTACTTGGGCCGCGATCTTCGGATGTTGAGGAAGAACTTCATGACCGTTGTGGCACTTAAGGTGTTCCGAGTTGACTCCTGATTTTCCGCAACAGCACGAGAGAGTCTATGAAGTCTTCTTTGTTGCGCGGGACTCTATTGGAGAGGCTCACTCTTTGTATCTGTCAAGTGATGATTGACTCTGTTGTGGTGAAGGGATATCGAATTTACCTTTATGTCAAGTGATGAAATCGTGGGAGTTGGATCCGTAGGTAACCCCTTAAAATTTAAAATTGATGGAGTCCATCTGGTCACTGGACTCCAACACAGTTTACTAAGTATTTCTCAAATTTGTGATAAATTCAATTTAGTACTGTTCTCCTCTTCGGATTGTAAGGTTTATGATCAGCGTACAGGTTCATTAAAAGCTGTGGGACGTAGAGAAGGAAATCTCTACAAAATGTGCTTAAACTCCATTAATCCAGACGATCAAGTCTGTCTCAACGTGCATTCCAAAAACTCACTGCTGTGGCACTCCAGACTTGGTCACGCAAATCATAGGCTGTTGAACAAACTCAAAAGCAAGGACTTGGTGATTGGTTTACCCGACACAACCTTTGACACAGACTCCGTCTGTGAAGCATGTGTAAAAGGTAAACACACCCGGTCCTCCTTCAAAAGTAAGCCTACTCTCTCTACTAGCTCTCCGCTAGAACTGCTACACATGGATCTTGTTGGCCCCATGCGCACACAAAGTAGAAGTGGTAAGAGGTACATCCTGGTCATAGTCGATGACTATTCCAGGTGGACCTGGGTCATTTTTTTATCTACTAAGGATGAAACTTTTACGGAGTTCGTCAAACTCCATAAAATGCTTGTCAACAAATTTTCCTTTACTCTAAAAACCCTGAGAACGGACCAGGGTACTGAATTTTGCAACAAGTCGTTTGATGAGTTTTGCAGGGACAACGGAGTTGATCACCAAATATCATCCGCACGTACTCCAGAACAAAACGGAGTAGTTGAACGCAAAAATAGAACTTTGGTAGAAATGGCTCGCACCATGCTCATTGACAGTCAACTCACTCCATCTTACTGGGCAGAAGCTGTTAACACAGCATGCTATGTGTTAAACCGTGCGTTGATTCATCCATTCCTTCACAAGACACCCTATGAACTACTCCGTCAACGAAAACCAAGTCTTATACATCTCAGGCGTTTCGGATGTAAGTGCTTTATCCACAATAATGGTAAGGACAACTTGGGTAAGTTCTCTCCTAAAAGTGATGAAGGTATCTTTCTTGGCTATTCTTCTAAAAGCAAAGCTTATCGTGTTATCAATCTGAGAACTCAATGTTTAGAAGAAAGCCCACATGTCAAGTTCGATGAGTCCCACAACGTTGGCTCATCTTCTGATCAACTTGACTTTGCCCCTGATGATTTTCTCACCGATCCACACTTCATCACTGTACCAATAGGAAGACTCCCTGAGTCCCACTCCATCACTCCTCATGATTCTCCAGCAAACAAAAACAATTCATCAGAATCTACTGACTCTGACCATAACCCGGAGACACCCTTACCACAAAACTTGAATTTTGACTCCTCTGACAAAGACACACCCCCCTGCTTCACGTCGACAGTTCCAGCAAAAATCTGCTCACCCTCCTGAAAACATCATTACAGACCCAAACTCCGGTGTTCAAACACGCCTACAAGCTATGCAAAACCTCTGTGCCTTTGGTGCTTTTCTGTCTAGCACTGAACCAAGAAACGTCAAAGAAGCACTCCTTGATAGTGATTGGGTTACTGCTATGCAGGAGGAACTCAATTCTCTCCAGCGACATGCTGTCTGGGAGTTAGTTCCTCGCCCCACGCATCAACAAACAATTGGTACACGTTGGGTCTTTCGTAATAAACTTGATGATGCAGGACAAGTTTTCAGGAATAAAGCTCGATTGGTCGTCCAGGGCTACAATCAAGAAGAAGGGATTGATTATGATGAAACCTTCGCTCCCGTAGCTCGTCTTGAAGCAATTCGCATGCTAATTGCGTTTGCTGCTTTCAAAGGTTTCCAATTATATCAAATGGATGTTAAGACAGCCTTCCTCCACGGCTACATTGATAGAGAAGTCTACGTCGAGCAACCACCAGGGTTCACAGACTCCGTCCATCCCGACTACGTCTAAACTGTGTAAGGCCCTTTACGGACTGAAACAGGCTCCACGTGCCTGGTATGAAAGACTGTCTACATATCTATTGCAAAATGGTTTCTCTCGAGGTAACGTAGATAAAACACTCTTCATTCTACACTCATCACATGACTTACTTCTAGTACAGATCTATGTTGATGATATCATTTATGGTTCTACAAGTAACACCCTCTGTGACCATTTTGCTAACCTTATGAAGCAAGAGTTTTCCATGAATGAGTTAGGTGAGCTCAAGTTCTTCTTAGGATTACAAATTCAACAGGAAAGGGAAGGGATCAAGATCCATCAACAAAAGTACATCAAGGAACTCCTTGATAAGTACAACCTGAAAAATGCCAAGAGTATGTCCACACCAAGCTGTACATCTGCCAAACTGCATCCTGATGATGACGGAGTCGGCGTCAATGCCACCGAATATAGAGGAATGATAGGGTCCCTCTTGTACCTGACTGCCAGTCGCCCAGACATTCTTCACGCAGTCTGTCTTTGTGCTCGCTTCCAAGCAGCACCAAAACAGTCTCACCTCAAAGCAGTCAAGCGTATCTTTCGCTATCTTAAAGGTACAAGTACACTCTATCTATGGTATCCACGATCTCCTACTTTTACTTTATCTGGATATAGTGACTCTGACTGGGCTGGTTCTCTCCAAGATCGAAAGAGTACTTCAGGTAATGCACAGTTCTTGGGTCTTTGCCTTGTTTCATGGTCCTCCAAAAAACAGAATTCTGTAGCACTCTCTACAGCAGAGGCAGAGTATGTTTCTGCTGCAGCCTGTTGCTCCCAACTCCTTTGGATGAAACAACAACTTCAAGACTATCATGTCACCCAAGAACAGATCCCAATCTTTTGTGACAACAAAAGCACAATCAAAATATCAGAAAACCCAGTCCAACACTCAAGAACCAAACACATCGAAATTCGCTTTCACTTCTTGAAAGACTGTGTCGAGAAAAAGCTTATCCAACTTGACTTTGTGCCCACAGAAGATCAACTTGCAAATATTTTTACTAAACCTTGTCTACAGCAAGATTCGAAGCACTGCGATCACAATCGGATTGACTGCCTCTACCTAGACTGTCGCATCTCCTGCCCTACCGCAATCTTCACAGGTACTACACTCATGTCTCACAGTCTGTCCTTTGTTTGCACTTGAACAGTGAATGTGTTTTATTACTTCGCACGGTCTCTTACTCAGCGCTACTATCCACGTCAACTATCCAACCCAACCCGCCTAAATCGTCGCCCTTGATCTCGCCCTATCCTGACGTCGCCGCATTTATCTCGCCTGACACACACCATCTCTGCAACTTCTAGCCTTTATATCTATCACCCGTCCACTCCATCACTCTCACTTCCACTCCCTTTACAACCAAGCTTCCTTCAATTTCCAATGGCCGGCATCAACTTCAACGGAATCAACATCCCAGCTGATATTTTCACCTCCCATTCGCCTTCAGGCGTACCTCCAATCGATGGGAACCCTAATCCATCCCCACTCACACCCCACTCCTCTCCCACTAAAACCACCGCTACTTCGTCTCCACACACTCCTCACACCCCCACCTGAAACCGCACCCATCCACCCCATCAAACTCCGCCATCCGCTGCAAGAACAGAAATTCTTGAAACCGACCGTTGAGGAGTCCCCCAATCCAAACCCTACCACCATCCCCAACACCACAAGCTAACAACCCTCCCGCGAAACCCCATCCTACTGATCAGCCACAAGCCCATACCAACAAATCACCCACCAAATCCCCTACACCAACCCCACCCTCATCACCGCTAAATCCGCAACACCACCGCAACAACCTCCACCCAAAACCCGAGAAAAGGCCAAACCTCTACCCGACCCACAGCAAAAAGAATCCTCCGTTCCTCTGTCAAGGCCCAACCTGTCTCCTCCGGTTCCGGTGAATCGTCTCCAGTCCAAGAACTGCCCACCGCCAGTCACGACGCCTCTACTGGTGCTACCTCCGCCAAAGATCAAAAACCACCAAAGCCGCACCGACGGAGTGTGAAGGTCGACCCATTCACTCAACGGTATGTGCTCGGGGACCCTGCCTCGGAACGTAATATCGTCAGGGGTAAGTTCCTCGACTTTTCTCGGCTCTATCCTCCAACCTAGGGGAGTTGGTTACTATGCAAGAAGTTCAGGGGTGGAAACACCTCTTCTGTGAGATTCCGGAGTGGTATCCCATAGAGTCTGTCGACTTCTTCCAAAACCTTGTCATCTGAAACGGTGCTGCACAGTCTGTTGTTAATTCCCACCCAATATTCTTTGATCTTGCAAAATTGTCCGAAATTTTGGTCCCTCCCTGCCACTGCCTGTCATTCTATGAAAAATGAATCCTTCCTGAGATCCCGGGTCCCACAAAATAAATCTATCGCTTTTTCTCCTCCAAGAAAAGATTGGCTCCCCCATACCCCGTGGCAATCTCTCCATCTTACACCAATCCTCCACTTCTGGTCATCAAAAATATTATCCCAAGGAAGGAAGGAAACTCATGGTCAACTGCTTGGGACCTCACCATTATGTACTATCATTAATCGTCACTCTATCAATCTGGCACACATAATTCTCCATCACCTAGCCCAGTCGGTCGACACCCCGAAACACTTCTTGGGGTACGTGTTCTGGTTGCCTCGCGTATTCAAATTCTTTCAGGTACCCTTGGCGACTTCGACGCCAGAGTCCATCGAAGAGGCAGACACCATCAACCTACGGTATCTGAATCGGCTGACTTCTATCGACAAATCAAAGCTGCTGCCCCCACCATCTACTCCAACGACGGCGGGGACATCCACTTCTCAAGAGGCAGTCCATCAAGCTTCACTCCAACCCCTTCTAGAGAAAGTGGAGCGCCTCATTGCGCATGCAGCCGAGCTGATTCAGGGCCAGAAGCGGATGATGGACCGACTCGCCGGGATAGAGACGACAGTGACGGCCTTGCAAGACCAACTCCTTGACATCCAATCCACCTTAACCCCAAACCCTTAGAATGACGTGTGTGTGTAGTGTTAGAACTTAGGCTGCTTTTAAGTTCTAAACACTTTTAAATGGTTTTTGTGTGAATACTTTGACTGACTTTGTGATACTGTGGGCTTCCCCTCTGATGAAAGCAAAAGGGGGAAGCGGTGAATCCCGTCTGGTGTATGGGTTATACTGCTGCTTGTTTAAACTGCTTTTTTGGATTGCGCTGCTGGACCATGTGGTCTAGTGCTTTTGACTGCCTTATATACTATCCTGCCTATTACACTGCTTATTTATCGTTTGCTTGCCTGTAGTCCCTCTCCGATCAAGGGGGAACCTAATAGAGTCCTTGAATTTAGTTGCTACTGCTGCTATTAAGGGGGAACTTTGACAGGGTCGGCCCCTAGTTCTTGTGTTTTTTATTTCAGGATTGACTCCATCGGGATTCACGAAGGTTTGCTATCATCAGCAACAGGGGGGAAACTGTTGGGACATCGGAGTGTTGCAGAGATAGCCCTTCACCGCATAGAGTCAATCATCACTTGACAAATACAAAGAGTGAGCCTCTCCAATAGAGTCCCGCGCAACAAAGAAGACTTCATAGACTCTCTCGTGTGTTGCGGAAAATCAGGAGTCAACTCGGAACACCTTAAGTGCCACAACGGTCATGAAGTTCTTCCTCACATCCGAAGATCGCGGCCCAAGTAAGAAGACCACTTCAGAGCCGTTGGAAGTTGCCCACTAAGTTAGTTCCGGTATTTCGGAAACTAACTCCTTCGACCTGCTGTTGTACTTAGAGTATAAATAAGATATGTAATAGTCAGTTTTAGGTGTGCTTTCATTGAAGATTATTTCAGAGCTTAGAGAGAGAAAGAGAATCGCATTGTAAGCCAGAAAGAGAGAGAGAATACGTACCTAGTTAGTTAGCACCCCTAGATAAACTCTACCTAGGAAGATCCTAGTTTTACTACGCTTACCATTGTTCTGATTAGAAAGTGTGTTGGGTGAGTGATTGAAAAACCGCTAAGTAGATCCTTTCTACTTAGTGGGCATTTGTAAGTTGTTTTATTTGACCAGGAAATGAAATAGCTTATTTGTGTATCTTGCTGAGTTCCACAGGGTCCTTCTCTCTTTTCATCGTTTCGCTATAATTACCGCAAAAGTTTTCCGCACCCTTAGTTTAGTTAATTCGATTGAGTGCCTCAACAACAAAGAGTGTTTCTCATTTACGAAGGCTGATTGAGTCAAACCAATCCTTAGACTCACACCTTTGATTGGTTTGAGTTAGCCACCCGATCCTACAATTAGTATCCTGTGTCTTAGAACTAATTTAGTTCTCTTTTCAACTTAAACCTCTTCCTAGGTTAACCCGGGTATAATAGTATACCGTTAAACGGGTTTGTTCATTTAGGAGCGTTTTCATGCTCAATTCTAATTCATTAACATACTAACGTCGTTAGCAGTTATTTAGTTGCACAGTTAGCTACTTTAGACTTATACGGACCTTGTATTAGGTTTTGGTATTTTTCACTATTCATCCATAATTCACTATTCATATATACGGTCTCGTATCCTACTATTCATTTATACGGTCTCGTATTCTACTATTCACGTATACGTATTTACTATTCATATATATATACTATTCACGTATACGAGTATTATTCATGTACACCAAAATTTTTCGCATACGTCCGTATGATACTCTGTATCATACGTATTTATTTCTTTTTCCCATATAACTTGTATTTTCTTTAAAATACTTTAAGTATTGATTTCTCCTATACTTATTAAATTACAAGTATACCCCTCGTATACCTTAAGTTATATACGGGTCTCGTTTAACCCTGTCTTAACTCTGTTTCTTTTACAACTTGTTTCTAAATTCTTTACTTGATTTCCTTAACCTTATAAACACATCAAAATGTGTTATTTACATCCCTTACCCATAGTTTTCTCTTAATTTCTATTTTACTCATAATAAGTTCTAAACTTGTTATTTTTATTTCTAATTTCTTCCAAAGTCTCTCTTAATTAATTTCTTCTATATTTTTGGTCAATTACAAAAACATACCCAAGTTTTACCAGCCTTTTATGGTCAAACCCCCTAACTTTCAAAAATTTACAATATTACCCCTAAAGTTAATTTATCTTAAATTTTTATTCCTTAAACATTTTATTACCTAATCTTTTGCTATAATTTTTATTCTAACTCGTCAAAATATTTTATAAACTGTCATTAACCATGTTTGACCAGTAAAATTACAATTTTACCCTTATGGTTTATTCTTTCATTTAGTAACCAATTTAACTCCAATTAATTTCTAATTTTCGTAATTAATTTACCTACAGATTTTTTGAAATACCCCAAACTTAAATATAGTGATTAGGATTATTCTAATCCTTATTCAAGAGCCTAATAATGCTTAAGTAATATTGGTAAGGAAAAATAAATCCAAAAGAAATAAGTAAACGCTTAAAAAGCGAAAAACGCTAAAAAAGCGTTAAATAACCATAGGAGGTATGAGACCTCGGTAGCGTATTATATGGATTCTAAAGGTTTAATAAGACCTAAATAATATATGGGAACAACTCCCGAAGAAAACGGATCCAAATAATGAATTAAAACGCTAATAGAGCTTTAGAGCACGTTTTTCGAGAAAAACCGAAAACGTGACTTTAAGTGGTCAAATGGACCCGTAAAAATTATAAATCATTAAATAACAACTATTAAGCATTTACGGAAGATTAATATTCAATAAAAAAATTAAACGAGAAAATTCCGGAAAACGGGCCCGGTTAGTGAATAGTACCGAAACGGGTAAAATAATGATTGTTTTCGGTAAAAGACGAAAAATGCTCCAACTAGTATAACTGTACGGGGCCGGTTTTTAACAGTCAAATAACTCCCTCACACACACATGTAACTAACTAATTAAATAAGAGAGCAAAAGCAAAAAGTAATAAAGTAAAAAACGACTTTATCCCTTCTCTTTCTCCTCACTCACTCATTTCTCTACTCTCTCACCTCCCTCCTTCCTCACCCATCCGATTTCTCCCTCCTCTCTCTTCTGGTTGGGTGATTTTGAAGCTCCAAGGAGAAGCTTCAATGGCTTCTCATTTTCTCCTCCATGCTCCACCTTCATTTGAGCTCCAAATGTAAAAATAATTACATATTTGTAATCCCCTCATCATCCTCTACATTTCCCTCTTTTCAAAATTTAAAAATGAGGAAGTTCATCTCCATGGGTTTTCCCCATTCAAAGAGAAAATATCACAATGGGTAGCTTGGAGTCTCTTCTCTCCACTAAGGTAAAAATCTACATGAAAAACTCATGTTTTCTTCATCTTCCTTCATAGCCGATTTTTGCCCTATGTAACACTCCATTTTTCTCTCCCTTGTGAGCTTCAATTCAACCTTGCAATGGTGGTGGAATCACCTTTTTGAACCAAGTGCTAAAACCCCTCCTAAAACACTCCAAAGGTAAACCCTAGAAATCATGTTTTAAGCATTTCAATGAAC
The DNA here is from genome assembly GCA_023374045.1 of Limonium bicolor. Classification (NCBI taxonomy): domain Eukaryota; kingdom Viridiplantae; phylum Streptophyta; class Magnoliopsida; order Caryophyllales; family Plumbaginaceae; genus Limonium; species Limonium bicolor. The sequence goes on along the minus strand of CM041776.1, from coordinate 421,278,250 downwards.
TAGCATTAATTAAAGGGTTAGTATGTTAATTATATCGTTTTTATGTTCATTGGGTGATGGGAATGGAGTTTGGCAACTCCATTCCCTATGTGACCGATTTGTGCAAGAAAGAGAGAAGGAGAATAATTGGAAAAGAAAAGAGGAAATAAGAGCTTAAGGTAAGAACACTTTCTTGAATGCTAAATTTAATGCATTAGAGTAATGGGAATGGGTAAACTACTTAAAGAACCCAAAATCTTGTATTAGTATTGAAGTTTATGAAGTTTGAGTATTTATGAGCTAGTATTTGAATTGTAGGCCTTAGAGCCAAAAAGATTGTGTATGTGAATTAGTATGGTTAATTGAGGAAGTATTGGCGAATTTATATTGTATTGATTGCTGGTAGGACCCTTGCATGGGTGTGGCTAGATTAGGAATGAATTTGGTGTGAATGGATATGTGTGGCTAAGTAAGAAAAGTAGATGAACTATGGCAAAATTTTGGTAGAATTGTGCATTTAAGGATGACTTGGTGAATGGGAGTACCGAGGGGTGTATTGAGGATATTAGAGATGTTTAATGACCATGGAATGGTGGTAGTGGTATGAGAATAGAAGAGTATAAAATCTGTAGCAAGAGGTATTGGATTGCATTGGGGGAACTAGGAAGAATTAGAGTACTAGATTTAATGAAATGAATGTTGGACTTGGGTATAGATATTGTATTTGCTTGGAAATATATTTGGGATGCTAGGAGTGGCATTGGTATAGGAAGTATTGAATGGTATAAGATGAAGTAAAAATCTGTATCATTGGAGGAACCAAAACTGCTAGGAGTGCAGGAATGGTAGTGAGGAAAATTGTGTAAATCAATATGAGAATGGGAAAGGAATTTAGTAATGAGGTTGTGGATGAATTAAGGTATTTTTGGAAGTCTAAATGGTGCTAAAACATGTGGGATTGTATGTGAGAAGATTGGGGAAGGAATGGGAAGAAAAGAAGCAAAAACAAAATCTGTAGGCAAGTTCTGGACCGGACAAACCCAGAGGTTGGGTCGGTCGGTGGGTCGGTCGGAGTATAGACGATGGAACGTAAACTTTCTGGAATGGACCGACCCAGAGGTGTATGGGTCTGTCGGAACAGTTCTGGGTGGGTCGGGACAATTTCGGAGGACGGAAAACTTACTGGAATGGACCGACCCAAGGGGTTGGGTCGGTCAGTGGGTCGGTCGGCCCTAACTTATATAAAAAAAATAGTATAACTTAGTAATCATATGTATGCATACATATAGATATGTACATATATATGGGAGTTTAGTAATACACCATTAAGGTAACCCTAATGGTAAGAAAGTAAGTATATGAGTAGCTAAACAAGTATAAGAAGTGAATAAGAAAGTTGTAAGTAAATGAACTTTAAGATAAACCAAAACAACAAAATAACGGGGTAAGTACGGGAGTAGTAATTTTGTATGTATTGTAATACGTAGTATTGATTGAACCATTTGGCATGTAGTCATTGGTTCGGGACTAGAACTCAAGGAACAAGTAAGGACTAAGGAACAAGGAGACACCCGGTAGAGTAAATTTTAGTAAAAGGTATGATTTCTTCATGCCCTGTATCCTAATCTGGTTACCCCGATTTGTGTGCTTATTTGATCACCTAATAAGATAAATGCATGAATCGGACTATATTGCACTTACTTGTGCTTGTTTACAGTGTTCTTGATATTTGTCCTGAACCATTGTTTGTATAATTCATGAAATATATGAATGATGATGAAGTGTATTGTATTTCGTAGTGTACTTGTATATTGTATTGTATTTTGTATGGATGTGTATATGAACAATGTATTGTGTATGTGGCTTGAATGAATGACTTCTACTAATTCCTAACTACGTAACTCCTAACATAAGTAATGGATAAATTGGAATGAGTAGAAGTCCGATATAGTTTCGGCCACGCGTGAGGATGAGGAGACACAAGAGGTTGGATCCGATTCCTGGTTCTTAAACTGGTCCACGGCCCAAACCCCTTAAATGGGTAGCATCCTGGATTGGTGAACCTAGTAAATCCAGGTGGTGGGACAGAGTAGTCCCCGGGCCGGAGGTCCCAACGACTTGACTTGAGCAAGTAAGTAAGTAAAGTATGAGTATGTATGCGTAAGTATTGTGTAAAGAGTAAAAGGGTAATCTCCACCCGATTAACCCGGGTGGACAAATGAAGCTAACAAGTATGGAGTATTGTGTATGTATAGTGTAAGTTCTGTGTATGTATCGTGTATGTGTATCCTGGAAGAAGGAAGTAAGGATTTGGTTGACTTGTATTGTCTTCTTTGCATGTATTGTACTGTGTGTATGTATGTATGCCTTGTAAAGTATTATATTATTATGTACGAAAGCATGTATGCATGTATGTATGAATAAAATGAATTGCATGTATTCGACCAAGAGGTCGGTGTACCCTCATTAGTACGCGGGGTATGCGGTTATCATATGCAGCGAAAGCTGACCCCCAAGGGGGAACGTTTTTAGTGTGCAGGTACCGAAGCAGACATGGTCGCAATAAGAGACCGGTGACAATGTAGATTGTAGAGAATAGTATCGAACTTGTAGTCTTGAAGTAGTAGTGTACCAAGGGGGTACACCTTGTGCATTGTAAGTATGTAAACGTGAGGAATGGGTAGATGTAGACTCTGAATGAGTATGAATGAATTGAAAGAGGTATTGTATTTGTATTAAGAACTTAGTAAACTCGGTTATGTGTGTTGCATTGTATGTCATTGTAAAGGAGTAAAGTGTTGAATGGAGCATTGTAGTATTTAATTAGTAAATGGAGTATGTATTGTAGTTGTGTAGTACTCGGGATTCCGGTCCATCAGACCGATGTTGTATGTAGTAGTAGCTTTGTTAGTCACGTGGGTGGCTAACGGCATTGTATCACCCACCGTATGTAAGTATGTATCCGCTGCGCGAATCTGGAAGCACGAGGAGATTGGACGGTAATGACAGTATTAACGGTTGGGGTGTTACTTTTTTGAACATCAAAAATAATTTTAAACATCTCCAAACCACCATATTTTATTATCTAATGTTATAGTATATAAATACCATCTTTTATTAACCGTAAATATACCAAAAACCTTATAAATTCCTTATAACACTTATAAACTCTTTATAAATTGTAAACTTAATTCTTCAATTATTTTCTCGTCATCTAAACTCTCAAAAATTCCTTATTGACCCCATTAATTTTTGGTATCCACCTTTAGGTACCAAAACTTCCTAAATTTTACATATTACTCTGAATTACTCTAATTCCTTTAATTTAACTAAGTTAGATAATTTTTCTAACTCATTAATAAGCCCTTAATTTTCGGCTATATTGAAATTCATAGTATATGAATTTTTCTTGTATATTATGATAGTTTATATTGAAGCTTATATCATAAGGAGTATAAATCTATTCTTAGATTTAAAAAGCATTAACTTTTAATAAGCTAAAAATTGAATATTAATCACTAAAATTTCGGCAATAAATAATAAGATGAAGAACATGTTAGATCTTATATATATCAACAATTAGAACCTTGAAATAGGTAGTTGTAGGATTTACCTTGCATATTAACCATTAGCTTAATATTTAAGCTTGATTTCCTTAGAAATTTTGATAGAAATTTGCTAGAGAAATTGGCTCCAAAATCTTAGAATAAGATGAAGAATAAGGAGGGTTAGTAATCCTAGGAACTCGGCCTTGATGAAAATGAAAGAACAAAGAGTTTCCAAGAAGACAATGTTTTACCTCGAGAATCAAAGGCACTTCTTCGTGGTGTTTCCTGAGAATATGGATACTCATGAGCTATGGTTGTAAAGATATTCGAAAGAGGATTCCAACGAGCTATCAAGCTTGTTATTTGGACTTAAGATGAGAAAGTTATGATCTGTGCAAGACAAGGTGTTCTTTAAGGTTCTAATCCAAGGACATTGAAGTTTTTGTGATGTTTCTTCAAAGAGAGGAGGAGCTACGAATTTGGGAGCTCTCATATGACAGGTAAGTGTCTGATTAATGATTTACTAAGGGGACAAGGATGATAAGGCAACCAAGGAAGTCTTAAAAGGTAATGTTATTATAATATAAAGTAATTATGTGAATAGTAATGTCATGACTCATTAGTTGCTTTATGTAATTGATTAAGCAATCTGGCCTCTTATCCCCTTGTAGCTGCCAACTTCACTCAGCAAAGGATGGTCAATTTTGACCATTGACCATTCTTGATCAATATTTGGCTAAATGGGCACTATTTGAGGTTACTATTCACATTAAATATTATATTTGTAAAAGTTTTGGTAAAATCTTCAAATTAAATTCCTAATATGATATTAGGTAGTATACATTTATTTTAGTATGTATACAAGGCCAACTAGCCACTCAAAACCAATTTCGAAGACAATTCGCAAAAGCACGTTTTAAGGAGTTTTCGGGCTCCTTTTGTGTCTTAACTCTTTTTAGAGTTTGGTTTGCTTTGCAAATAATTGTATTATTTTATTTTATTACATTCACATATAATCAAGCCTTTAAAACCATCCAAGACTCATTCTTAAGACAATATATCCAAAATATGCTTTAAGGGGTTTTTATGGCATATTTTTGTCTTGAGTTGTTTCTGAGCTTGGTTTTCTTTGGTAATGGTTTCATAATGTTCTTAGCTTGATTATAAGACTTATGAATTCACTTAGGATCCTTATTGAGGTCATGAAATCACTATGGTTTCTTAAAACACATTTTTCTTTAAAGCACATTTTTGTGCTCTAAGGTGTGTTTTCGGTTTAAACGCTAATTCCGCTTAATGCGTATTACTACTCTTAGAGGTATTTCAGATTTGAAATCTCTTGGGAACTTATTGGTAGTTCCCTAATTTATTTGTGCTCTTTAAAACAACTTTTGCTCTAATTGTTCCTAAAACATGTTTTGGTGTAAATTGTTGTTCAACACTTCTTCTAATGTTTCTAAGGCACGTTCTAGCCTTAGTATATCCTAATTAGATAGTTCATTAATATATTAAGGTTTGGGGTATTTCAGTTTCACCATGGGGAGTGCCATTACTCTTCGTGAAGAAGAAGGATGACAGTCTCCGCCTCTGCATCGACTACAAAGAGTTGAATGTAGTGAGAGTGAAGAACAAGTACCCACTACCACGCATAGACGATATGTTTGACCTGCTGAAGGGGGCATCCGTGTTCTCCCAGATTAATCTCAGATCGGGGTACCATCAAATAGCCATTAGAGATGAGGATATTGAGAAGACGACATTCCGGACACGGTACGACCACTACGAATTTACAGTGATGCCGTTCGGTTTGTCGAACGCACCGGTGAAGTTTATGGATCTGATGAACCATTTTTTTAGGGAGCAGTTGGGCAATTTGGTTGTAGTCTTCATCGACGATATATTGATACATTCAAAGTCGAAAGATGAGCACGAGAGTCATTTGAGGAGAGTTTTAGAGATACTGAGGGAGAACCAGCTTTATGCTAAGTTCTCCAAGTATGAGTTTTGACTAGACCAGGTCTCTTTCCTTGGTCATGTCATCTTGGATGTTTGGATCTCTATCGATCCAGCAAAGATCGATGTTGTATGCACCTGGCCTAGACCAAAGACAGTTACCGACATCAGTAGCTTTCCCGGTTTGGCAGGTTACTACCGCAGATTCGTAAAGAATTTCTCTAAGGTTGCAAAGCCGATGACTAGTCTGATGAAGAAAGATGCACCATTCGTATGGAAGGCTGACTGTGATAATTCATTCTAGAGTTTGAAGGACTCATTGACTTCTGCTCCTGTTCTGACCATTCCAGATAGTACGGATGGCTTTGAGGTTTATTGTGATGCATCCAGTAGGGGATTGGGTTGTGTACTCATGTAGCACGGCAAGGTGGTAGCATATGCCTCTCGTCAGCTGAAGAAACATGAGGAGAACTACCCCAAGCACGATCTAGAGTTGGGAGCTATAGTCTTCGCCTTGAAGATATGGCGCCACTACTTATACGGGGTTAGTTTGACTATCTACACTGACCATAAGAGCTTGAAATATATATTCACTCGAAAGGAGTTGAATCTTTGACAGAGAAGGTGGTTAGAGTTTCTGAAAGACTACGATATTGACCTCCAGTACAAAGAAGGGAAGGCCAATGTTGTAGCTGACGCCGTGAGCCGTCAAGCACATTCACTCCATTTGCTACACGCTTCTTCTAGCTTGGTTGATGAGGTGCGAGAGGCTCAGAGGAGCGATGCCTATATGAGAGAGGTCAGACAGAAGCTGATAGAGGGTACCTTTGAGAGTTAGAAATACGACTTCAGACTTCATGATGATGATCTGATCAGACTTAAGGGCCGGTTATGCATCCCACGAAGCAGCGCTGATCTGACAGAGCGCATATTACGAGAGTCCCACTGTTCTTCATTATCCATCCATCCGGGAGCCTCCAAGATGTACAAAGACATGAAGATGTACTTCTGGTGGTCGGGGATGAAGGCAGATGTTACCGAGTTCGTACTGAAGTGTTTCACATGCCAGGAGGTGAAATTTGAGCACCGACGACCGGGCGGAATGGTACAATCGATGCCAGTTCCGGAGTGGAAGTTTCATGATATCTCCATGGATTTCGCGGTCAGACTCCCACCTACCAGGGGAGGTCTGAACATGATATGGGTTGTAGTTGATCGCCTGACCAAGGTGGCCCAATTCATTCCGATGAAGGACACCTGGAAGGTAACCAAGCTTGCAGAGCTGTTTGACAAGGAGATCATGAGGCACCATGGAGTACCAAAGACCATTGTATCTGATAGAGACACCAGATTCCTTTCGATGTACTAGAGAGCTACACGGGAAGCACTGGGTACTAAATTGAAGCTGAGTACCGCGTTCCACCCTCAGACAGATGGTCAGACTAAGCGTGCGACTCAGACACTTGAGGACATGTTGAGGGCATGTGCCTTGGACTTCTAGAACAGTTGGATTGAGAAGTTGCATCTGATCGTGTTCTCATACAACAATAGCAATCATGCTTCAATCAAGATGGCACATTACCAAGCGTTGTACGGTAGACCATGTCGTACACCACTCTGCTGGGATGAGTCAAGTGAAGCGGTCATTATAGGACCAGAGTACTTAGAGCAAGTTCAGGCTGAGGTTCTGCAAATTCGAGAGAACATGAAAGCTGCTCAAGATAGGCAGAAGTCGTATACTGATATTCGACGACGAGACCTAGAGTTTGTAGAGGGCGACCAGGTATTTCTGCGAGTCTCACCGATGAAGGGTGTGTTTAGATTTGGGCAAAAGGGCAAGCTGAGCCCGAAATTAGTAGGTCGTTACACGAGTACGGAGCGAGTGGGCCCAGTTGCTTACAGATTGAATCTACCTGCTGAGCTGGGTAACATGCATGATGTCTTTCATGTTTCATAGCTTAAGAAGTCCATGCACCACCTCTCTCATGTTTTGCAGCCGGAAAGATTATCTTTAGAGCTGACTTTAAGATAAGTGGAGACCCCTCAGAGGATCTTGGATACGAAGACTAGGGACACTCGCCATAAGTCAGTGCGACTGATGAAGGTTCTCTGGTCTAACTAGGATGTCAAAGAGGCCACTTGGGACTTAGAGGATAGGATGAGAGCGAAGTATCCTTCACTTTTTACCGACTAGATTATTTGTATAGGGTACGGGGCATACCCCTTTTTAAGGGGGATGGAGCCTCTTTGCTTTTGGGTTAATAAACGAACAATCACGTTGTGTTGTTTGTCGTTTGCTTGGTTTATATATGATACTTATGTATTGTACTTTGTAGTAGGTATGAGATGTGTATGGTACTCGATGTATTGTACTTTGTGGAAGACCATATGAGTCTGAAGGTTTGTATATGTGAATATAACTGTAACACCCCAACTACAACCATACGCTTAACAACAAACTGCAGCGGAAAACTTACTCATCACATTACTTAACTCAATGGTGTTACACACCGTTAGCCACCCACGTGGCTAACAAGGCTAATACATAAACATTGTATGGCCTGATGGACCAGATTCCCGAGCAACTACACATTACATCCTCATTCCATTTCCAACAATTAATATACATATACATTCCAACTGTACCGAGTATTTACAAACTATTGCCGACAACAATTTCGGTCTTACTACACCTACAATACATAAGTTTTTAAATGAACTACCCGTGTACAACTAACTACCCCGTCCTACTCTCGAACGGTCTCCAAATCTTTGTACATGAAAATATGAAAGAAAGGGTGCCCCCCCCCCAGGGGGCTCAGCACAATGCTGGTATGGTAATCGTGCAGCCCGCATGCTACTGGGCCACGCACAACTAATTGTCGTCTAAGCATGCAGTTGATTTTATTTAAATCATGCATGAAAACTATAAACACATAACACAATGCATACCCACAACAACGGGGTTCCACGAATCATTCAACACAACAAAACTCGTTAGGTCACTCGTTTTTTTCCTTATCCCTTGAGGGCTTCCTCTATTGGAGCTATTCCCTTAATAGACGACACTTACCCACTATACGGGTCATACTCAAATTTCTCTTGTGACAAGGTGGGTTTGATACCCATGAGCCACACACTCCACGCAACAGCTCATATCCCACTTTAACGTTCATACAACATACATGGCATAGCAAGAAGTATTGCATAGCACAACATCACTTACATAATAGGCACCTTTCACTTTAGGAAACGACCCAACACAGTTAGTTAACTTGGTAAGCCTAGAGAATGAAATCACCCTCATGATAAGCTTGTTATATCACTCGTTACCGTCCTATTAGTCGGACGAGTAACTTAACTTAAAGATGGATTGGATATTGTGATCCGAACACACCACAAACACACATATTTCCCCCTAGACCGATTATAAGTCAGAATAGGTAAGCTTTGGAGGAAGCTACCGGGAGATTGTAATCCAAGAAGGAAAAACAACCATAACATAACAGAGAGGGAGTTAGAGCAACTGTAGACATCTACTCCCAAACAAAACGCGCGACCGGTACAACCGGATTCCTCACCCCCCATTAGAATATATATATTGTTAAGGGCTCTGTTATGGAACCTATTACTTTCACACACTATAAGGTATTACAATCGGGTTAATCGCACAGGGGTGGTGAACATACTTACATGCACAAACAACACACAACTAACTCACGCATAGCCGTGGTTAGAACATTCCCATGGTTTGGGTCGTTAAGTCCGATTACCGATCTCTTATGTGATCATAGAGTCGGTTAGCTAAGGTTTAACACATGTTGAGGTTAAACGGTATTGGAACTAAACACGCCACATATATGAGTTACTGTAAACTCATTTCAAGCTTATTCTTACAAGATGACAAACACACAGAAAAACACATTGGCATACAAGCCGGTGTAATCCGGTAGGACACAGGTTGCAAGAGAACCATACTTGTCACCACGGTCCACTATATTGTGGCCTTTTAGGTTCCTCGAACAATCCCGTACAACTGGTAACATCACAATTACTTTCATTAACATTGGGGTAACATGATTGCTTAACGTTTAATGCGCCCATTGTTTACCCCGTCATCCCGTTACACTTAATTTACTCTTGTAATCTTAAATTCACAACTCTCACATCAAACCTAACACTTGTTTACACTTTCTAAGGCCTTTATATGTCACCAAACAAGGCCTAAACATCATCTAAAACCATTTCCATTCAATTCCCCATGATTAGAAGCCTTTAAAACACATTTTGCAACATTTTTACCCTGGTCCGGGACTTGGTCCGATCCGAAGGTCCCGGACCATCACTGATTTGTACTCTCGGCCTTATTTTTCACTTGGTCCGGGTCTTGGTCCTGGACTAAGGACCCGGACCACTTGTGAACTTGTCTTTCGGCTGATTTTTAAGGGCAGTCCGGGTACCTATACAAGGGCTAGGTCCCGGACCATGTTAATAAATTGTCAAAACATCATTTTTCAACCCCTAAACCAACCTTAAACCTTACCTAATCATTCCATAATCTTTCCACATGTTTCCTACTATTTAAACACCTTAAAACAAGCACTAAACCTTCCTAAATCATCACTAACTTGTTACTCAATTTCTTACAACAATTCCTAGCACTTATAACATTTATCCTTAGATTTGTAAGTGGTATATCATGCCTACTACCTCAACTAACCAAAGTGTTGTCTCACAAACGTTACCACTACTCCAAAAGCATTATTTCTCACAAACACCTCCATTACACAACTCCTTCTATCTCCACAAGTTTACACTTAGACCTTCACAAGGCTTTATACTTTTCCTTTGTTTACCAAATCTTGAACAAGACTTAACACTTCACATAACATAACCTTGGTGTGTTTAAAACACCCATTTGATCTCTAAATCCTCCAAGACAATGCCCATGGCACCTTAACACTTAAGAACACCATAACTCACTTTCTTTCACTATCTTAACAATTAACAATTCCTAGTACCCTCTAGGTCATAAAATCCCTTTACATCACATAAACTCTTTTGTTTATCAACTAAATTTTGCCATAGCTTCTCTTGTATCACCTTACACAAAAGCACATAGTTTTTCACCTTTAGACAATCAAGAACATTTAATCTCTTAATACACACTCTTATACACAAATATATGGTTTTTCATCCTTTAACTATCAAACACATTCACCTTCACAAGAGATGTTCTTACACACAACTAAACCGTTAAACTACACTACATCACAATATAGTGCATAAACTTAAATTGCTTGGCACTTAGGCCCTTAAATTGCATTAATCTTAAACACTGAATTTCCACATTTAAATGCCTTCAACCTGCAAATACACACAACAAGGCTCCCATTGAAATAGAAATATTCTTGTAATTCACCTTGTGATTGTTTTACTAGCTCAAATTGCCATTTGCTCCTTGGTCACAAGTTCTCAAATGTGATTATGTTCTTTCTCCTAGGTTTTATAGCCCTTACTTAGAGTAACCTCTAAGCTACACTTAGTACATATTTACACCCATCCCTTAAAGCAATAAACCACCTTAAGGTAAGTCATTTACCTTGTTTTTCCAAGCTTTTCCTCACATTCCTCTCCTTAGATTTTCTTGCTTGATTTTCAGCAAGCCCCTTTAATTCCTTTGTCAATGTTCTAACCAATATACAATTACTCCAATGAGTACTAAGGAATGCACTAAAACCTAAGGAATCATTCCAAGGTTAAAAAGAGTGTTTTAAGGTATTAAAATGGATAATTACCTTTGAAGTCTTAGGATAGACTTGGATATGAAACAAGGAGGACCTCCAATAGTCTATGGAGATTAAAACAAGCTAGTTCAAGGAGTAAATACAAGACTCCATGAGAAGGCAATTTTCGGTAATACACAAAAGTGAAGGAAACTTAGTTTTTCTTTCACTTTTCTTACCTTGAATGAGAGAAGAAGCAAAGGAGCTCTTCAAACAGAAATTTCCCCCTTCAATGGAGTTTCTCCATGGCAACAAACATGAGCTTTTGGAATTTTGAAAAGAGAGGATGAAAGGCCTTGACTCAACAAAGACAAACATGTGCTTAGTGAAATACCCCAAACCTTGGTACATTGTTTAAATGTTTAAATATGGTATCTAAAGGCTAAAAAGTTCCTTAGGAACAACAGTGTATAGTTTAAACCATAGTTAAAACACAATAAAACACTAAGACACGGTGCGAGCAAAAACATGATCTAAGCTTGGAGTGAACTTGGTTAGGACCCAAAGAGCCTACCAAGATTTGATAATATTTAATTATGATTTTATAAGGCTAATTAAGTCCTTAGGAAACCTTGGTAGACAATGAAACCAAACAAAACACAAATAAGTACCTTAAGGTCAATATGGGCTAAAATGTGCTCTAAGCTTGGGATAAATTTGTATAAGACCTAATGGTCATACCTATACCTTACAAATATGTTAATGAACATATTAAATCAATTACCAAAGAAAACCAAGCTTGAAAACAAGTTAAGACACAAAAAGTGCTTTAAGGAGTCTTAAAGCACGTTTTTGAAAAATTGTCTTGTAAATGAGTTTTGAATGGCCAAATGTCCATCATTACTCTTTAATTAACATGTGTACTATATAGTATCACATTTGGATGTCTATATCAATGAGAAATCAAAAATTTCACTTCTATGTGCCTTGTTTTCATGAATAGTAACTTTAATAAGCTAGTTGTAACATATGTTGTTATAAGTAATTAAATTGGTCAACAAAGACTATAATACCCTTCTAATTAAATGGGGGCCGGTTTTTCAAGGTGTGAGTCACCAATTGTAAAAGAAATCAAATAAGTAAAGTAAAGCTAAAAGTAAAGTACCATTTTGCTTTTTTACATAAATATCTTAACAAAAGCAAATTTATCTTCATTCTCTTTCCTTCTTGTATTCACACGGTTTCTTCATCTTCTCCTTTCCTCATTTACGATTTGCTATGGCAACCTCTCTTCTCCATCTTCATTTCCTTGCCAAATCCAACTCCATGCTTCAAATCAAATTCAAAGACCATATTTGTCTTAGTTAGACCAAGCTCTACACTTCTATCTTTTCAAATCTTCAAGAACTCAATTTTGGTGCCATGGAGATTCACCATTGAAGGAGCTTGAGCTCACCTTTTCACATATTATTGATCTCCTTTGCTTCTAGGTAAGGAATCTCAAAGAAAAATCATATTTCCTCCATGTTTTTGCCTTGTCCGAAAATGCACATTAATGGTGCTCTTTGTGTGACTTTGTTTCTAGCTTCATTCCAACCTTTCATGGACTAGGTGGAGTCCTCTCTTCATAGATATTCAAACTCTCTTCAAAGATCAAGGTAAAACAACTACATTAATGTTTTTGAAACAATGTAAACCTAGGGTTTACAATGAGATGAAGCTTAAAGCTTGTATACTCATTTCAATGTTTGTATATTGTGTAGTATTTGACAAGGAATCAAATACCTTACCGGTTTTATAAGGAAACAAGGAAGAAGTTGTTGGGAAAAGAGGTAAATATACTAACCTAATGTTGTTTTAATGCCTTAAGAGAAATGAGCTTATAATGCTTGTCGAAACTACCTAAAGAGCAAATGGTGAATGACTTAGTAAAGTGTTCTCAAGGAGACTAGTAAAAGAACATATGTCTTGGTGTATGTATTTGCAGGTCAAAGGCATACATATTGTGGAAATTCAGTGTTTAAGATTTGTGCAATTTAAGGGCCTAAGAGCCATGCATTTAAGGGCCTAAGTGCCAAGCAATTTAAATTATGCACTATATTGTGATGTAGTGTAAATTTGGTGAAGTCTTGTGTGTGATGGTGTTTTGATGGATTTAGGTGTTCTTGAATGTTTAGTGGTGAAAACTACGAGTTTGGAAAGATGATGTGCTAAGAGAACCCATGGTGAAATTTGTAAAATGTATAAGGAGTTCTAAGTGCTTAAATGAACTTGGGTGAACTAGGAATTGTTAGGAATGGATACATGCTTCACTAAGGAAGAAAACATGCATTAAGGTGTTCTAAGGTGCTATAAGGATTTAGGCATTGTCTTGGAAGTTCTAGAAATCCAATGAGTGTTTTTAGGATGTATTAAAGTCTTGGAGAAGTTTGTTTAAGGTTTAGGTAATGTTGATGAATAAGGAGAGAATGATGTTTAGGTAAGGTTTTGAGAAAGGAATTCAAGAAGTTGTGAAAAGAGGATTTGGTTAGTAAGAGGAGATGCTTGGGAGATGATGTTATGAAGGTGAGGAAACATTTTGTTATAGTGGTCATTTAGGTGAAACACCCCTTAGGAAACCAAACGTAAATGTTACAAGTGTTATGAGATTTTGGGTGGAAATTGAGTAACAAGTCAAACATGGAATTAGGAGTGTTAAAGATGATATTTGGACATTAGAATATACCTAGGAACATTAGGTAAGTTTATACAATTAATGGAGGTGGAGAAATAATGCAACAAGGTTTGGAAAATGCAATTTTACCAAGTCTGTAGCTTTGGTCCGGGACCTAGGTCATGGTTCAAGTCCCGGACCAGGGGTGTAAAATAGGCCGAGAGTCACATAAGGATGTGGTCCGGGACTTAGGCCTTGTATAAGGTCCCGGACCACCCCATTTTAAAAGGCCGAGACTTGAGTTAGCATATGGTCCGGGACTTAAGAAGAGGACCAAGTCCCGGACCACTATAAAAACATGGTTTTAGGTTATTAAAAGATGTCTAATGATGGGGATTGATGGATAATGATGTTATAAGGTTGTGTAGGTCATGTTAGGTGAGTTATAGTCACAATTTGGTGGGTGAAAAGTTGAAGTAAAATGAAAGAGTGAAACATGTTAAAAATGTAAAGATATTTAACTAGTAAACGGGGTTAACTATGGTCATTCGACGTTACACAAACATACTACCCCAATGTTAATGAAGGTAACTTTAATGTGTCAGTTGTTCGAGAATTGTTCGAGGAACGTAAGTGGACATGGTAAAATGGACTCCGGTGACAGGTATGGTTTTCTTGCAACCTGTGTCCTACCGGATTACACCGGCTTGTATGCCAATGTGTTTTTCTGAGTGTTGCCACCTTGTAAGATTAAAACATGTAATGAGTTTATAGTAATTCATTTATGTGGCGAACTTGGTCTCCGATACCGTTTAACCCCAAATAGGTGTTAAACCTTAGCTAACCAAATCTAGGAACACATGAGTGATCGGTATTCGGAGTTAACGACCCAAACCTTGGGAACGTTCTAACCACGGCTATGTGTGAGTTAGATGGATATTGTTGTTGTATGCAAGTGTGTGAACCTCCCTTGTGTGCTTAACTCGGTTATGATACCGTTTGGTGTGTGGATGTGGTAGGCTCCATAATGGATCTCTAACTACTTATTTATAAGTATATATGTACTAATGGGGGGGGTGAGGAGTCCGGTCATGTTCCGGCCACGCGTGTGAGGACGGGAGTCGATGTCATATCCGGTTCGACTCTCTTGGTGTATGTATAGGTTGTATTCCAATTTGGTTTCAATCTTCCCTTAGCTTATCCAAAGCTAGTTTACTGACTCACGTCGGGCCACAGGGGCATACAAATGTTATTTCGGTGTGCTTGGGATTACTATATCCGACACACCCTGGGTTTAAGTTAACCGTTCGATATAACTGGACGGTAACGAGGTTGGTAACGAGCTTAGCATGAGATTGGCAATAATCTCTAGGCTCACTATGCATACTAACTATGGTGGAAGGTTCCTTGTGTGAACCGATCTTATGGTGTTTTGTGTTGTTATTGTGCTAGGCAATTTCCCTTGCTATGCTATGATATGTGTACGTTAGATGTTTAAAATAAATGCGATATTATCATGTGTACGTCGAAACGAGAGAAGTGTTGTTATGTTTTGTTATGTGAGGAATGTGATATGTTGTAAGAATGGAGTGTGTGGATTATGGAAATGAATCCCAGTTTGTGACAAGAGGCGTCTAAGAATAACCTGATTTAAGGGTAAGTGTCGTCTGTTAAGGAAGTAGCTCCGTTAGAGGAGGAATACTCTAGGGATAATGAATACCATGAGTGACTCATCAAGTAAGGATGTATTATCCGTTTGTTGAGCCTATTGAGGCGAGATGTTTTGTGTTGTGTGTTTACAGTTGCATGCATGATTTAAATATAATCAATCGCATGCTAAGACGACAATTAGTTGTGCGTGGCCCGGTAGCATGTGGGCTGCGGGATTACCATACCAGCAAAGGTGCTGAGCCCCTTGGGGGCCACCCTTTCTCTCCTTTTCCATTTCTGGTACAAGGAGCTGGAAGCCGTTCGAGAGTGACGGGGTAGATGTTTATACATGGGTAGCCATTTAAATGGCGTAAGCATTGTAGGCGTAGTAAGACCGAAGTTGTTATCGGCATTTGTTTGTAAATACTCGGTACGGTTGGAATGTATAAAGTATATGGGTTGTTGTTAAGGGAAGCAAATGTAACGTGTAGTTGCTCGGGAAACTAGTCCATCAGACCGATACAAAGTACATGTATTAGCCTTGTTAGCCACGTGGGTGGTTAACGGCGTGTAACACCATTGAAATAAGTAATGTGATGAGTTGAATTTTCCGCTGCAATTTGATGTTATGTGTACGGTGGTAGTTGGGGTGTTACAAAAAGTGGTATCAGAGCAAGTATCGCTCTGATGACTGAATTACCGAGCTTAGGAAGTACCGAGTTAGGATTTTCGTACTTTGGGTTAAGGGTTGAGTGATAGCGTGAGAGATACGCTAGTTAGGAATTACCAGTGGGTACTGGAAACCTACAATATCCATCCCGCCCTCCACAATCCCTGTTTTATAACTCGGGAAAGAACGCCAGAGAGATGAAAGTCCTCTTTTACTCGGGAAAACCCGATCTGGCTATGTTTAAGTACTACTATGAGCACGGAGAACCTGTCATACGGTAGATCCCGAAAACTGGGAATCCCGGAGACAGTCTCCATTTGAACAATGCTAATCGCATTTCGTAACAAAGAATGAAGAATCTTGTGAAGGGGAAAATAGAATTTCCGGCAACCTGGGTCGACATGCCGAGCAGTCGAGAATAACCAGCTTGCAACGCACTAACCGTGCAACAGGCAAGAATTGGATTACTGAAAACCGAGACAAGTGTCTACAGAACCACAGATGTTAAGTGATACACCAACGGTACACCAACCTACAAAGGAATTACAACGTAGTGCCCAAACAAGAGACAAGTCTCAGCAACCACGACAAGTACGTGGAACGGGCTACAAAAGGATACAATATTAAGTAAAAGGGGTCTCCCAGAATGGGAAACACCCTAGTTGATAATTATCGTGTGAAGACCGTGAGAAGTCACCTAGAGGAGTTATTATCAAGACAGTAAGATCAGTGAGGGCCAACAAGGCCACTGATGACAGTGCGGGTAAAAACAATACCGCAACCACTATGTGTGCTTAACCGATAGCCAGTTAGCATGGCGCACTTGCTATAGCAAGTGCTGCTATAACAGGGCTGTTCGGAAATTTATAACCACTACAAAGTACTTGGTAAAGTACCATAAAGTTAAATGTGATCGTCAAACAGTGGAAGGGCCTGTTAGCCTAACCCCTGTAATTATGAGTACACCACTCAGCAAGAAGCTAGACTTGGTTAAGGTAAGAAGATGTCGTGAAACCATGGAAATTTTCTTTCAAACTCGGATTTATTTCAAACTTTTTTCTTTCAAAACCAGATTTTCTTTCAAACCAACACTTCTTTCTAACCTTCTTTTAAACCAAACCAGTAAAAAAAACCAAGGGCAGTTGATAAAGATACAACAGTGGATAAACCTTCCCTTGATTAAGTTCGGGAAGCAGGGAATGCATATTGTCACGGGACAATATAAGGGAGTTGACAACAGAATACTTCACCTAGGCGTGTGACGGACACTACGAGTGTACCAACTGTAATGTGGGACGACCGCACTCCGATAGGAGCTTGTGGGCCTGACAGACCTACTTATGGGTTAGTTGGGTAAGTAGTAATGTATCAGTAGGGTACCCCACATATGTATACGAGTAGAGTCTGGAACACGGGAAGTAGTCGACTCCGTTCTACGGTCAGCAGTATAAGTCAAACAACAGCTAAGGATTACCATGAATGGTTGAAGTAAAGGAACCCAGCTAAATTAAAGAGACTGAAGGAATCAGTGAATGTGTCCAAGGAAATATTTAAGATTCAGGAGGTGCGAAGTGCACCGACTATTATATAAAGACATTGGAGAAGGCGTAGTTTACTGAAAGTACCCATAAGTGCAAGCCAAATGTAATGGCATATTTTAATAACACCCAGGAGCAATCCTTGAGGGGTATTTGGATTAAACATTGTTGGATGAAGCAATATAATTGAAACGCAAGAGTTGAAACAAATACTCGGATTAAACGCTGAAGATAACCTACTCAACAGTAAGACCCTAAGTTGCCAAAGAGACAACTTGGAAGGAATCATGACGGTAAGGCTTATAAGCCACAACAACTTGTGTTATGTAATGTGATCGGTTGCAGAAGTATATGTTACACAAGGAAATAGAGCGGAGAACGAACCACTGCTTTAAGAGTGGGGATACCTCTAGATATTGTGAAACCGCGAGAGCGGTAGTTGTGTGGACCAAGTTCAAGAAATATGTGGAGGATGGACCACGTTGTTATTACCCCAGGATGATTTGAATAAAATAATACGAAAAGAAGTGTTTGTACCAGTTGTGTACAC
Organism: Limonium bicolor; assembly: GCA_023374045.1. NCBI lineage: Eukaryota > Viridiplantae > Streptophyta > Magnoliopsida > Caryophyllales > Plumbaginaceae > Limonium > Limonium bicolor. The sequence continues at coordinate 421,259,983 of CM041776.1, read as the reverse complement.
AGGAAGAGTAATAAGTCTGATAGCAATCACCATAGGTGTGTGAAGCTAAATGTGTAGCGAACAACGCTCAAGGAACATAAAGGCTCAAGAAAAATAGTAGTATATTCAAAAATCAGCCAAATAAGTGGCCAGATAAACCCAGCGTAATAGCGGAAGCTAATATAATAGCGGATGCAGTATAAGTTGATGTTATATAATGAGTAAGGATACGGTGTGCAATAAGCGACCGTTGTGTGAGTATTGTTAGATGATAAAATGGTGAGTGAGCAGAGTTATGAGTTAAACCCAGTGGAGGCACAACAGTAAGTGATAGCAAAGGAACCGAGCAGTAAGCCGGAAGCAAGTGTTATGTGATAAGAATTTCAGTGAAACACAGTGAAAATTCCTATGGTAATCGCATAAGAGATTTACTGTCAAGAGTTTACGCCTCTGCTCTCTGTATGACTGAGTGTTTTGGTATTGCACTGGCGCAGTAATGATCAAATGGGATAGCTAGGATTTGGGGAAATGTTAATTGTGGTGGAGGTAGGAAGAAACCTATAATACTATAATGATTAATGCATAAGAAATGCAAGGTCATACCAATGGAAGAGTACTTGTACGAAACCAAATATGGTGGTATGATTAAGAATAAGTGATAACACTGGCACTAAATACCAAATGTCGGTATGAAATATCCCCAGGTGTGGGAAATAACCGAGAGAGCACTACACATTAGGTAGTAGCTCAATCTCAACCGACAGTAAGTCGGTAGAAGCAAGTCAATCATTGTGAAATACATAGCAGTTTACGCAGTAAGTTATTGGAGAAGTGGATGGGAAGTGTTGAAACTCACCGAATTCGCTCAGGGTAAGAGATACCATGCGTCGGTTGAGAAACCATTCTTACCAAGATAAGGGTAATACATTGGAGGTGTACAATATAGTAACAGTAACGAATGGGGCAAACTAGCCCTATAATTATCAGAGTTGCGCAACAGAGGCCAGTGAGCCCATGCATCAAATACCGAATATACATTGTGAATATGAATGGATGGCTAGTCATCAATGCCTAGAAGCCTCACAGGCCAGGACCGAAACCGGTTATGAGTTAGATAAACTCTAATAAGAATTCTTGGTTTAGGGATTAAACCACCAATATGGTTAAAATCCTCTAACCAAAACGCATTGAGTACCAGACCGCGTGGAAGTTAAAGTACTTCACGACGGCAGAACATTTAAACCAATGTTCAGTGATTGATTACGTGGGCGTAATCCCTCTTAAGGGGGGTAGAGCGCAAAGCCGCTTAGTGTGTTTTACCGTACAAGTGTACGTGAACTATGTTGTGCATTGCACAAAAATAATTTGTTATGATGGTTGGCGCGTGTGTTATACAAACATACACATTCATTTATGGTTAAATTGTGGTAATTGCGCACAGAAGATGCGAATACCATTGTGGGAAGTGTGTTATTTTGTTAACAGTGGTGTGTGAGAGTACAAGTGGAAGGGAGTAAAGAAACTCCCGGGGAACTAAAACCCCGACGGTGCATAAATGTAAACCATGTATTGTATTTTGATAAAAAAAAATATGTATATATATACAGTGTTGTGATTTATGAAGGGTTATGAGACCGACATAGAACCTAGTGAGAATTAAATTCCCTAGGTAACTTGAATTAAGTTGGATTTGGATGATGATTGATAGACGGAGTTCTATCCCTTGGAGATGTAATGATTATGACTAGAAGGATTTAAAGATAGAAAATGGGACATGCTTGAATTAGTTGTTGGTTGAAAATGAGGTGGGAGGTGAAACTTGATTATCATGAGATCAAGGGAAGCCGAACACAAGTTGGGGTGGAAAGATAGTTCAACACTGATGCTGATCACATCAGGGTTGGATAACTCTTGAAGCTCCCTGTAAGTGGTCACAAACAACCACGTTAAGAAAGATACAAGGAGCATGAGTTGAACTTGGAGTTGAATTGCGTTTTCAAAAAGGTTTTTCAATTGATATTTCCAAAACAGCCGATTCATATTTTGAGTAAAGGATTCTCTTGTATACTTAACCTAGTAAAGAATATTTTTGTAGTACTTGCTCACGAGCTGAGGACGTATGAGCCTTTGTCTACGGACCAGTGACATGAGAAGTATATTTTAAAAATGTATGTGATTGTTTTGACCTCCCAAAGAAACGGGGACCAGAAGGTGTCCATCGCGACCGGGTTCTGCGGGATCACAGTGTATATGTACTCAACATGGGACTGGAGCCCATGGAGAGTTGGAAAAGGTATTTATGTTTGTTATACATGCTAAGACATGTTGTGTGGTATGAGTAAGAAATATTATTTTAGACCTTGAGTCCTAATGTGGTAGTTTCGAAAGTGTTATGTTATTCAGACCTATGAGTCTAACTGTTGTATTGTTACCCAGACCTGAGAGTCTGAGGGTGGTTATGTAAGTGTAATGTTATTAAGGTACCCGGACCGTGAGTCCGAGGTTATCGTGTAAGTATGTTACGATATGGTTATGTATAATGTGGATATGCTGCCCGGACCGTTAAGTCCGAGGTTGGATGTAAAGGGTGGTTGGTAATGGAAGTTAATTTCGAAGGTAATTCACGTATTCTAATCCAATGATGCGTGGAAATGTGAACTTCGAGGACGAAGTTCTTTTAAGGGGGGTAGATTGAAATACCCCAAACCTTGGTATGTTGTTTAAATGTTTAAATATGGTATCTAAAGGCTAAAAAGTGCCTTAGGAACATCAGTGTATAGTTTAAACCATAGTTAAAACACAATAAAACACTAAGACACGGTGCGAGCAAAAACATGCTCTAAGCTTGGAGTGAACTTGGTTAGGACCCAAAGAGCCTACCAAGATTTGATAATATTTAATTATGATTTTATAAGGCTAATTAAGTCCTTAGGAAACCTTGGTAGACAATGAAACCAAACAAAACACAAATAAGTACCTTAAGGTCAATATGGGCTAAAATGTGCTCTAAGCTTGGGATAAATTTGTATAAGACCTAATGGTCATACCTATACCTTAAATATGTTAATGAACATATTAAATCAATTACCAAAGAAAACCAAGCTTGAAAACAAGTTAAGACACAAAAAGTGCTTTAAGGAGTCTTAAAGCACGTTTTTGAAAAATTGTCTTGTAAATGAGTTTTGAATGGCCAAATGTCCATCATTACTCTTTAATTAACATGTGTACTATATAGTATCACATTTGGATGTCTATATCAATGAGAAATAAAAAATTTCACTTCTATGTGCCTTGTTTTCATGAATAGTAACTTTAATAAGCTACTTTGTAACATATGTTGTTATAAGTAATTAAATTGGTCAACAAAGACTATAATACCCTTCTAACTAAATGGGGGCCGGTTTTTCAAGGTGTGAGTCACCAACTTGTAAAAGAAATCAAATAAGTAAAGTAAAGCTAAAAGTAAAGTACTATTTTGCTTTTTACATATATCTTAACAAAAGCAAATTTATCTTCATTCTCTCTTTCCTTCTTGTATTCACACGTTTTCTTCATCTTCTCCTTTCCTCCATTTACGATTTGCTATGGCAACCTCTCTTCTCCATCTTCATTTCCTTGCCAAATCCAACTCCATGCTCCAAATCAAATTCTAAGACCATATTTGTCTTAGTTAGACCAAGCCTACACTTCTATCTTTTCAAATCTTCAAGAACTCAATTTTGGTCCCATGGATATTCACCATTGAAGGAGCTTGAGCTCACCTTTTCACATATTATTGCTCTCCTTTGCTTCTAGGTAAGGAATCTCAAAGAAAAATCATATTTCCCCTCCATGTTTTTGCCTTGTCCGAAAATGCACATTAATGGTGCTCTTTTGTGACTTTGTTTCTAGCTTCATTCCAACCTTTCATGGACTAGTGGAGTCCTCTCTTTCATAGATATTCAAACTCTCTTCAAAGATCAAGGTAAAACAACTACATTAATGTTTTTGAAACAATGTAAACCTAGGTTTACAATGAGATGAAGCTTAAAGCTTGTATACTCATTTCAATGTTTGTATATTGTGCAGTATTTGACAAGGAATCAAATACCTTACCGGTTTTATAAGGAAACAAGAAGAAGTTTGTTGGGAAAAGAGGTAAATATACTAACCTAATGTTGTTTTAATCCCTTAGGAGAAATGAGCTTATAATGCTTGTCGAAACTACCTAAGAGCAAATGGTGAATGACTTAGTAAAGTGTTCTCAAGGAGACTAGTAAAAGAACATATGTCTTGGTGTATGTATTTGCAGGTCAAAGGCATACATATTGTGGAAATTCAGTGTTTAAGATTTGTGCAATTTAAGGCCTAAGAGCCATGCATTTTGGGCCTAAGTGCCAAGCAATTTAAATTATGCATTATATTGTGATGTAGTGTAAATTTGGTGAAGTCTTGTGTGTGATGGTGTTTTGATGGATTTAGGTGTTCTTGAATGTTTAGTGGTGAAAACTACGAGTTTGGAAAGATGATGTGCTAAGAAACCCATGGTGAAATTTGTAAAATGTATAAGGAGTTCTAAGTGCTTAAATGAACTTGGGTGAACTAGGAATTGTTAGGAATGGATACATGCTTCACTAAGGAAGAAACATGCATTAAGGTGTTCTAAGGTGCTATAAGGATTTAGGCATTGTCTTGGAAGTTCTAGAAATCCAATGAGTGTTTTTAGGATGTATTAAAGTCTTGGAGAAGTTTGTTTAAGGTTTAGGTAATGTTGATGAATAAGGAGAGAATGATGTTTTAGGTAAGTTTGAGAAAGGAATTCAAGAAGTTGTGAAAAGAGGATTTGGTTAGTAAGAGGAGATGCTTGGGAGATGATGTTATGAAGGTGAGGAAACATTTTGTTATAGTGGTCATTTAGGTGAAACACCCCTTAGGAAACCAAACGTAAATGTTACAAGTGTTATGAGATTTTGAGTGGAAATTGAGTAACAAGTCAAACATGGAATTAGGAGTGTTAAAGATGATATTTGGACATTAGAATATACCTAGGAACATTAGGTAAGTTTATACAATTAATGGAGGTGGAGAAATAATGCAACAAGGTTTGGAAAATGCAATTTTACCAAGTCTGTAGCTTTGGTCCGGGACCTAGGTCATGGTTCAAGTCCCGGACCAGGGGTGTAAAATAGGCCGAGAGTCACATAAGGATGTGGTCCGGGACTTAGGCCTTGTATAAGGCCCGGACCACCCCATTTTAAAAGGCCGAGACTTGAGTTAGCATATGGTCCGGGACTTAAGAAGACCAAGTCCCGGACCACTATAAAAACATGGTTTTAGGTTATTAAAAGATGTCTAATGATGGGGATTGATGGATAATGATGTTATAAGGTTGTGTAGTCATGTTAGGTGAGTTATAGTCACAATTTGGTGGGTGAAAAGTTGAAGTAAAATGAAAGAGTGAAACATGTTAAAAATGTAAAGAATTTAACTAGTAAACGGGGTTAACTATGGTCATTCGACGTTACTCAAACATACTACCCCAGTGTTAATGAAGGTAACTTTAATGTGCCAGTTGTTCGAGAATTGTTCGAGGAACGTAAGTGGACATGGTAAAATGGACTCCGGTGACAGGTATGGTTTTCTTGCAACCTGTGTCCTACCGGATTACACCGGCTTGTATGCCAATGTGTTTTTCTGAGTGTTGCCACCTTGTAAGATTAAAACATGTAATGAGTTTATAGTAATTCATTTATGTGGCGAACTTGGTCTCCGATACCGTTTAACCCCAAATAGGTGTTAAACCTTAGCTAACCAAATCTAGTAACACATGAGTAATCGGTATTCGGAGCTAACGACCCAAACCTTGGGAACGTTCTAACCACGGCTATGCGTGAGTTAGATGGATATTGTTGTTGTATGCAAGTGTGTGAACCTCCCTTGTGTGCTTAACTCGGTTATGATACCGTATGGTGTGTGGATGTGGTAGGCTCCATAATGGATCTCTAACTACTTATTTATAAGTATATATGTACTAATGGGGGGTAAGGAGTCCGGTCATGTTCCAGCCACGCGTGTGAGGACGGGAGTCGATGTCATATCTGGTTCGACTCTCTTGGTGTATGTATAGGTTGTATTCCAATTTGGTTTCAATCTTCCCTTAGCTTATCCAAAGCTAGTTTACTGACTCACGTCGGGCCACAGGGGCATACAAATGTTATTTCGGTGTGCTTGGGATTACTATATCCGACACACCCTGGGTTTAAGTTAACCGTTCGATATACTGGACGGTAACGAGGTTGGTAACGAGCTTAGCATGAGATTGGCAATAATCTCTAGGCTCACTATGCATACTAACTATGGTGGAAGGTTCCTTGTGTGAACCGATCTTATGGTGTTTGTGTTGTTATTGTGCTAGGCAATTTCCCTTGCTATGCTATGATATGTGTACGTTAGATGTTTAAAATAAATGCGATATTATCATGTGTACGTCGAAACGAGAGAAGTGTTGTTATGTGAGGAATGTGATATGTTGTAAGAATGGAGTGTGTGGATTATGGAAATGAATCCCAGTTTGTGACAAGAGGCGTCTAAGACTAACCCGATTTAAGGGTAAGTGTCGTCTGTTAAGGAAGTAGCTCCGTTAGAGGAGGAATACTCTAGGGATAATGAATACCATGAGTGACTCATCAAGTAAGGATGTATTATCCGTTTGTTGAGCCCAGTGAGGCGAGATGTTTTGTGTTGTGTGTTTACAGTTGCATGCATGATTTAAATATAATCAATCGCATGCTAAGACGACAATTAGTTGTGCGTGGCCCGGTAGCATGTGGGCTGCGGGATTACCATACCAGCAAAGGTGCTGAGCCCCTTGGGGGCCACCCTTTCTCTCCTTTTCCATTTCAGGTACAAGGAGCTGGAAGCCGTTCGAGAGTAGGACGCGGTAGATGTTTATACATGGGTAGCCATTTAAATGGCGTAAGCATTGTAGGCGTAGTAAGACTGAAGTTGTTATCGGCATTTGTTTGTAAATACTCGGTACGGTTGGAATGTATAAAGTATATGGGTTGTTGTTAAGGGAAGCAAATGTAACATGTAGTTGCTCGGGAATCTAGTCCATCAGACCGATACAAAGTACATGTATTAGCCCTGTTAGCCACGTGGGTGGTTAACAGCGTGTAACACCATTGAAATAAGTAATGTGATGAGTTGAATTTTCCGCTGCAATTTGATGTTATGTGTACGGTGGTAGTTGGGGTGTTACACTTAGTTTTTGATTTGGAGAAATATTGAACATTTGGTGAGCAAATGAAGTTGGAGAAGAGAGGTGTTGTAGCAAGAACGAGATTGGTTGGGAGAATGGAGGAAGATGACGGTGGGAACAAGAGAGAATAGTAACTTTACTTTATTTTCTTTTACTTTCTTTAGTTGGCTGGCTTGGTATGGTGACTCACACCCCTAAAACCGTGCCCCCTTCATTCTATATGATATTTATGGTATTTTTTGACCATTTAACTAATTAAAGTTGACTTAAGTCAAAACTAGCACTATTTGAGCACTATTCACAAATTAAGGCACATAATTGTGAAATTTTTGGTTTCCCATTGATTTAGACTTACTAATGTGATACTAACTAGTACACATGTTGATTAAAGAGTAATGATGGAAATTTAGTCACTCAAAACTCATTTCCAAGACAATTTTTCAAAAATGTGCTTTAAGGCTCCTGAAAGCACATTTTGTGTTTTTACTTGTTTTCAAGCTTGGTTTTCTTTTGTAAATAATGTCTAGGAATGACCTTTAGGTCTTATACAAGGTTACACCAAGTCTAGGGCAAGTATTTGCCTAAATTGACTTTATGGTGTTTTCTTGTGTTTTGTTTGGTTTAAATTGTCTACCAATGCTTCCTAAGGACTTAATTAGCCTTATTAAATCATAATTGAATGTTATTAAGTCTTGGTAGGCTCTTTGGGTCCTAACCAAGTTCACTCCAAGCTTAGAGCATGTTTTTGCTCAAACTGTCTTAGTAGTACTTTACTGTGTTTACTATGGTTTAATTTGTTCCCTAATGTTTCTAAGGTACTTTTTAGCCTTTAAATACCATAGTTTAATATTTAAACAACATATCAAGGTTTGGGGTATTTCAATAACCTATATGGTATTGAGATATCCATGTGTTGTATATGATATAGCATACATGTGAACTTTGGGGACAACGTTCTTTTAAGGGGAGTAGATTGAAATACCCCAAACCTAGATATGGTAATTAAATGTTAAACTATGATATAATAAGGCTAAAATATGCCTTAGAAACATTAGTAAACAATTTAAACCATTGAAAACACAAGAAAACATCATAAGGACAATTTAAGCAAATACTTGCTCTAGACTTGGTGTAACCTTGATTAGGACCCAAAGAGCATTCTTAGACCTTATTAACATGCTAATGGACATGTTAAATCAATTACCAAAGAAAACCAAGCTCAAAAACAAGTTAAAACACAAATTATGCTTTAAGGAGCCTTAAAGCACATTTTTGAACAAATTGTCTTAGAAATGGGTTTTGAGTGTCTAATTGACCATGTTTATGCCTTAATCATCATGTGTACTATTTAGTATCACATTAGTAAGCCTAAATCAATGAGAAACAAAAAATTTCACAAATTTATGCACTAATTATGAATAGTGACCAATAGTGCCCAATCAAGTCTTTAATCTCTTTTAATTAGTCAAATGGTCAAACTAGCCCATAAATATCATAAGAGAGGAAGGGGGCCAGTTTTTAAAGGGGATGAGTCACCACCAAGGCTCCAGCAAAATTAGAAAAGAGGAAGGAAAGTAAAAGAAAGACTATTCACCTTTTTAACAAATATCTCACATTATCTTACCTCTCTTCTCTCTTCTCTTCATTTATTTCTTTCCCCACTGGCTTTCTTCTTCATCCTCCCTAAGGGAAGACATTCATGCTACAGCACACCATTGTTCTTCATTTTATTTTGCTTGCCAAATCCAACTCCAAGCTCCAAATCCAAAACCAAGCATATATTTGTGCTAGTTAGACCAAGGCCTACAATTATATCTTTTCAAATCTCTAAAACCAGAAGTTGGACTCCATTGAAGTAGCTCCATTTGAAGAAGGAATTTCATGTTCTAAGGCTAGTTTAAGCTCCATTTGATTCAAGGTAAGAAAGGCTTAAGAGAAATCAAGATTCCTCCATTTTTGTTCATTACCGAAAATGACTTCTCATAGGGTCTTGTTTGACTCCTTGAATCAGCTTGGTTTCAATCTCCAAGAGACTAGTGGAGGTCTTCCTTTGATTCCTTACCAAAGTCCATCTTAAGACTCCAAAGGTAATCATTCATTTTAGTGCATTAAGCACTCCTTTATAATCTAGAGTAAATTCCATGAGTCTAGGTATACTACTTAGCACTCATTTCCTTATTTGAATGTTTATTAGAAGATTAGCAAGGGAACAAAAGACCTTGGCCGATTTTCAGTCAAGAAAACCAAAGGAAGAGAAAGAGAGAAAGGCTTTAAAAACATAAGGTAAATGACTTACATTAAGGTAGTTTAATGTCTTAAGGAATGAGGCTTAGATAGATACCAAATGTAGCCTAGAACTTACATTATATTATGTATTATATAACCTAGGAAGTAACATAATTACACTTGTGAACTTGTGACTAAAGAGCCAATGGTAAATGAGTTAGTAAAATAGTTATAAGGTGAATTACAAGAGCATTTATAATTGCTATGAGATTGTTGTTGTGTAATTAGAGTTTGAAAGCTCTAAATATGGGAAATTCAGTGTTTAAATTTATGTCATTTAAGGGCCTAAGAGACATGTCATTTAAGGGCCTAGGTGCCAAGCAATTTAAGTTTATGCACTATATTATGAATTGATGTAGTTTGAGTGTATATTGTATGTAGAGAACACCCATTATGGATTTGAATGTCTTTGGTTATTTAAGGATGAAAACTATGCTTTTGGGTATAATAACATAGTAGGGAAGTTATGTCAAAATTTGGTTGAGAAACTAAGTGTTTTAAGTGTTCTAGTGAACTATTATGACCTAGGATGTACTAGGAATCATTAAGGGTTATTTTGGTGGAGATGAATGAAATAAGGTGTTCTTGAGGATTAGAATGACCTAGGGTTGTCTTGGAGAATTAGGGATTAAATGGGTGAGTTAGACTAACCAAAATCATGGAGTGAGATGTCTTAGGACTTGTGCAAAATTTGAAGGAAATGAGGTAAAATGTCTTATGATGGTGGAGGTATGAGCAAGAGGATATAACCTTGAGAAGTTGGGGTAAAGGAGATGAGGATGAATAATGATGCTTTAGGAGTGGACAAAATGGTTTTGAGGAAACACTATGGTTAGTTAAGGTTGTAGGCAAAAGTTTACATCTTGGAAGTGTAAGAAACTAAGTTACAAGTGTTAGTAATTTAGTAAGAATTTGAGTAGAATGATCAAGGAATTGAGTATGAGTTTAGTGGATGAATTAAGGGATCTTAGAGTGTCAAATTAATGTTAAAACATTCTAGATTACATGTGGGAAGATTGGGTAAGAGATAGCCAAGAGATTGTGGTTGAAAAGAGGTCAAAAACTGTAATTCTGGACACATTTAGTGTTGGTCCGGGTTTGTAACTCGGTACATAAACCCGGACCACACCAAAAACTAGTCAGTAGCTCATTCTGTGGGATGGTCTAGGTTTACATCCCGGTAGACAAACCCGGACCAGTCCCAAAACTAGGCAGAAACTCATCCGATGAATTGGTCCGGGTTTACATCCTCGGACACAAACCCGGACCAACCGAAAAAATCCATAAAATGTTGAAAAATGGGGTTTTAAGGTAGGGACTTGTTTGGTAATGATATTATAAGATAGTTAGGAATTAATTAATGACATATAATGGTCATTAGGAGCATAAACAAGTTTAAAAATAATGAGAAGTAAATGACTTATGAGATTAAGATTAAACTACAATGACTTAGTGGTTATTAATCAGGGATCATTAGTGATTAGTTAAGCTAAGTTAATTAAAAGTAATTAACCACCCGATTGGATGAATATTATAGGATTTGAGTATTTGGATTTCGGAGAGGAGTAGACAAACGACGGCCGATGGTGAACAGTATGGTTTTCTTATACCTTGCTTGCTAACGAGGTGTCCCTCGGCTTGTGTGCTATTTGTTTAAATGTTTCCGACTAAACAAGATAAGGCATGCAACCGATTTAGCGTATTTCTCGTGTGTTTGCATTATACTAACACACTTGACCTTGAGTTCATTTACTAACTATGCTTAGTAAACAATTATATGAGAACAAATTACACTCCCCGTTATTGGTTGGTTAATACTTGGAAAAGGTTTAACTAACAAACATGTCTTCGAGACTTCTATTAACTGAACTTGTGGGGGTGCGGAATCCGGGACGGTCCGGTCACATGTGTTTGAAGGAGGAGTTCAGTATCTATATTAGATCCGGTTTCCATTAAGACTTGTCTTCGGACTTGTCTCCTAGAGTCGACATATAGACTCGGCCACCTCGAATTTCTGTTCATGGTGGAAGGCATATTAAGAGGGTGTAGTGGGATCACCTAAATCCCAATTTAAGAAATATTGTTTTATTCAAACCAATGGAGTTAATAGCTCATTGGCTAGGGTTGCTTTTGACCCGACCAAAAATAAACAATGGACTAAGTATAACCAATTCTAATTAAAGAAAGGTTGACTTATTTGAGATGAAGTTTGAGATGGGAACTAAAGGTTTCTTAATTTAAGGAGTTAAAAGAGCTAACTCACTTACTTAATGAATGTCCATTATGATGTTTGAGCTATGAGCACTTCTTGTGATTGTGTTGTGTTTATTATACTTCTTCTATTGTTGTATTAATAATCAATCGCATGTTTACGACAAAGTAGTCATGCGTAGCCCCTTAAGCTTGGGGGCTACACGTTAATCATACCAGCGAAGGCCCACTTTGAGAGTAGGAGCGGGTAGACTTCTGATGGGCTTTTGTAACGCCCCTATTTAACATAATTACAGCGGAAATAAAATACTAAGGCGATTACAGACCATCGGGTTCCAAACACCCGGCACCAAACTTCACCAATTACAACTTATAGAATTACATATGCTACGATCTGAACTCGAGAAAACACAACATAAACCTAATGAGAATGAAATATAATAACTCTCCAAAATTCCTAATTCCCATCCGAATCACTCATGCTCTTCGTGGCCACCTGTATAACCAATTCGTACCTGCAAGATGAAACCAAGCAGCCCACCCCGGGAGGGGTGAGTCAGTTCCCTGGAATGGAACTGGTACAATTCTTCAAAACAATAATTAAAACATAACTCCTCAAATAAACAGTAACTTAAAATCAAACTCTTGAAAGTAAAACAGGGAAACAATGCACTTTAAAATCACCAAGTCAAAGATAACAAGTTAAGGATAGAGATAAATAATAGAAAGGTAAAGTTAGTCAATCCAAAAATCACACCATGAGTTAGTGAACATCCAATGCTCAAGTTAGAACTAATTCCAGTTAGGAGTGGAGAGACCAAGGTAGTCACAAGGACTAGGAATGAAAGAAGATATCCAAGAACCAACAACTCAAGAGTGGAATAAAACCAATTGGGAGAGATGGCCCCCACCACCAAGTACGTCCTTTTAGGACAGGGGATATACAGCCCCTCACTGTTTACTACATCCCTCTTGGGACAGGGGATATACAGCCCCTCACTGTTTACTACGTCCCTTTTGGGACAGAGGATATACAGCCCCTCACTGTTACCATTGAAGACGCGCGCACGTCAAAACAACAAGACCCAGCTCATGGATGAAACGATATCCAGAGTCAAAAGAAGAATTACCAAGATTGTCCTTCTCCATATTCCCACTAGATCACTAACTACCCAGAGCAATACCAAAACACTCAGTCCTACTGAGTGTAGAAGCGTAAACCCTAAGCAGTTAATGTCTAATGGAATAACCAAATAGAAGGAACCAATACCCATGTAAGTTTCACATTCAAGGCTCAGTTAGTCACCCAAGCTGAGTTAGTCACATAACCATTTCCTTTTAGAAATCCATTTTAGCTCAATTAGCATTTGTCACAAACATCCCTTAAGTCTTGTTAGCAAAGCATAAGAGTACGAGAAATCGTACCTGGATAACGTTGTAGCAGTTTTAGTCAACTTGCACAATCAGTCAACAGTACTCTGAAGAATATTAAAGGTAGGCTATCATCAATCACTTGTAGCCTACGTTAAGCTTAAATAAACTCCTCACTCTTATTTCTAAGTCCCAATTGTCTTTTAAGCCCTCACTTAAAAGTTATGTATAACCTTTGACTTGTCTTAGAATGTTGTATAACTCAAGGTTGTAAGACCAAGGAATGTATTTTATTAACACTTGTTAATTGTTCCACTCTTATCCACTTTACCATACTTAACCATAATTCTCACATTAAAGACCTTTATAACATAAGTGCATTATATGTTATTCAATCAATCTTAGAATTTCAATAACAACTCTTAAGCTCAATACTTTTACTCTTACTTTAGAATAAACATCGTCTTATGACCTATAATTGGTTTATCTTAAAATACTATACTATTAATTCACAATGTAATGATTATGTACTTTATCAATATTACCAAATAAACCATCATGATTAAGTTCCCCCTTAACTTAATTAAGATCTACATCTTGTATATTGGAATCATAGTGTTGTAGATGCATTTTATTATAACTTAATTGAGCTACTAAACTCATTTACCGTATATTTAGTTCAGAATGACTTTTTAGTACACCCATCTATAAATCTTGTCATAAGAGGTTAAATTTCTTTGCATCTTGAAATAACTATATTTAATTAACTTAGACCTATCGAACTCTCACATTTAATATTCAAAAGGTATATTATTTGCTTTATTATTACCTATATAATAAGGTGTTTTAAGATAACCTTTTATGTATCCTTGCTTACATTTAATTTCCTAAATGTTTTATTTTAACACACATTCCCTCCATAGACTATGTATAATCCTTTTATACTAAACTTCAATAAAGTTAAGTCTTAAATACGTCTTAAGTTGTTCACAAAACCTAAGGTTTCAAAGGAATAACTTAATAAATTAATTTCCTTTATTGTATTTAGGATAAGCATCATATCTTAACACAAGGTAAAATTTGTCTAAGAATTAAATTCTCATTCACAAGTGAAATTGTCAATTACTTAATAAGATAATATATTCTGAAAAATCCTCATACTCATAATCGACATATTAATATTTCAGTGTCGTAAAGTAGATCAATATAATCTCTTATGTAACTTAGTTTATCTAATAAAAGGTTCAAAGGTTTTAAGTATCAAATTCCTATTTATAAACCTTTCTATAAATTCTAACTACTAAATACCTCACTTAATTGAAAATCACATCCTAAGTATTGGTAATTAATGTTATAAATGTATTTCATATGGCTTATCTAATGCCAAGAAACTTAAGGATTATTATTTAGATAAATTTCCAAATCATAGTTTAATATAGTTTTATATCATAATCCTTTTAATGATTTTATCTTAAACATTAAGTTAATTTCAATACCATAAATGTTAAGAAATGATTAAATCTAGACTTACTAATCCACCTCACATTTAGATGTAAAAGTATTTTATTTATTTTATTATTGTTTATAATTAAGAACATTTAGATGTAAAAGTATTACATTTATTTATCATTAATTATAGAATAAGATCTATTTGTGTAACATTTTATGTAATCTAATCACAATTTTTCCTAAGTTTTAACTTATTAATTACTTAACCCAATTTTAGATTTACATTCTGGTCATTGACAAATAATACTATACATGTATTTAAATAGGATTTATATAATTCTTAGAAATTCAAAGGTAACTCAAAACTCAATTTCATAACCATAAATTAATACCACCCCATATAATATTCTTTTATTAGAATTATGTAGAGGTTTAGTTTATCTCATTAATTCCTTCATATTATATTTCCTATAAGGTATTTTATTTCTTTTATTTATGTTTAGTATATATATACTAGGATTTATTCAAGACATTCTTTATGTAGTTTTATTGCATTTAATTATTTATATTAACTTTTACACATATCTATATCCAATATATGATTTATAAAATAAAGTATTTTCCTTAGTTCCAATTAAGTATATTAACTTCAATTCTATATAATTAATATAAAGGAAGATTAATTTAATCCCTTGATTTAACCTAAGTTACTATTTTATTACTTTTATATATATATATATTTACTTCACTTAAAAGTTTATACCCAAAAATATTTATTAACATTCTGTATTAAATGTTAGTTTAGCCTTATTATATTTTCCCCAACCTATAAAGTTCATTAATCAACTATACTTTAATTTTTCATTATATTAAAAACCATATATTATAAGTTATTCTTATGAGAAATTCATAAACACAATTTTTAAACCCATTTACCACTGTCCAAAAATTCCCAAATTAAATATATAGTAGCTATAACATTTTAGACATATTATAAAAATTTTATTTCATAAAAATATCTTTTAAAATTATCACAATAATTCCATAATACTCATAACTTGCAAAAATCATAACTTACGTTCAAAAACTCAAAACCGATATTAATTTACATCATAATAAACTACATTTTATAAGGAATCTATGGTTAAAATTTCAAGTCAAAATACATTCGGGAAGGTATTTCAATTAATTCAACAAGTTAGGGTTTAATTCTGGAATTAATAAAAACTTAATATATTTAAATGTTATACGTTTTAATCTCGGCCGTCCGTTTCTTTTAACTACGATCGGACGGCCCAAGATCCCCAAGTTCATCAGCGATGAAATACCCCAAACCTAAGTATGATGAGTAAACATCAATTTATGATGTAGTGAGGCTAAAGTATGCCTTAGAAAGATTGGTAGACAATTTAAACCAAGGAAAACACAAAAAAATGCCTTAAGGGCAATTAAGGCAAAAATGTGATCTAAGCTTGGAGAGACTTGGGTGAGTACCCAAATATCATGCTAAGACCTTAGTAATATCCTAATGGTCATTTTAAACCAATTACCAAAGAAAACTAAGCTTGAAAACAAGTTAAAACACAAAATGTGCTTTAAGAAGTCTTAAAGCACATTTTTGAAAAATTGTCTTGTAAATGGGTTTTGAGTGGCTAAATATCCATCATTACTCTTTAATTAACTTGTGTACTACTTAGTATCACATTAGGAAGTCTAAATCAATGGGAAATCAAAAATTTCAGAATTATGTGCACTAGTTTGTGAATAGTAATCAAATAGTGCCTAGTTTAGTCTTTAATCAACTAAGTCTAATAAGTTGGTCAACAAAGACCATGACTAGCCTTATTTAAGAGGGGGCCGGTTTTCTAAGGGATGAGTCACCATAGACTTCATCAAATAAGAAAGGAAAAGAAGAGTAAAGTAAAAGAAGTTACTATTTGCTTTTATAAAGCAAAATATCTATACTAGCCTACCTTCTCTCCTCTCTTCTTCATTTCCCACCTTCACCCACGGTTTCTTCTTCTCCTCTCCTGCTCCAAGACCGAGAGGGCTGCCTCCATGGGTGCTCCATCTTCAAATGCTCACTAAACCTTAATTTTAGCTCAAAATCCAAAAATAAGCATAGATTTGTCTTAGTTAAGTCAAGGCCTTCCTTTCCATCTTTTCAAATCCTTCAAAGCTCCATTTTGGTGCCAAGGGAAAACTCCAATGATCGAGGAAGATCAAGTTTGAAGAGCCCATTTGGTTCTCCATTCTCTTAAGGTAAAGAATATGTAAGAAAAACCATCTTTCCATCACTTCTTCACATGTCCGAAAATTACACTCATGGGGCTTCATTTTAATGCCTTGTTCTAGCTTGTTTTCTATTCTCCAAGGCCTATAGGAGGTCCTTCTTGATTCATATCCAAGCTTGTTTTGAGAATCCAAGGTAAAGTATTCAATTTAATACCTTAAAACACATTTTTAACCTAGGAATAATTCCTTAAGGTTAGTGCATTATCTAGCACTCATGAGAGTCATTGTATATAGATTAGAACATTGGCAAAGGAAATTAGAATGGTGGCCGAGATTCCCAAGGGAAGAAGCCTAAGGAGAAACTTGAGAAAAACAAGGTAAATTGCTTACCTAATGGTGATTTAAGTTTTAAGGGATGAGTTTAGGTGAGTACTAATGTAGCTTAAAGCTTACATCATGTAATGGGTTATATAACCTAGGAAAAGGAATTTAAACAAGCTTATGAACTTGTGATTAAGGAGCCAATGGAAATAAGTTAGTAAGATAAGTATAAGGTGAATTAAGAGAACACTTATATTGCTATGGGAGCATTGTTGTGTGTATTTGCAGGTTGAAAGCTTTTATATGTGGGAAATTCAGTGTTTAAGTTTAAGTTATTTAAGGGCCTAAGAGCCATGTCATTTAAGAGCCTTAGTGTTATGCAATTTAAGATTATTGCACTATATTGAGTTGTTGTGAATGAGTTGATTTGGGTGAGAAAACAAGATGAGAAAGGACTTGATGTGTGTGAGTTGGTTGAATGAGGAAAACAATGCATTTGGGCATGATAAATACTAGGGAAGCTATGGCAAAATTTGAGTATAAAACAAAGGGTCTAAGTGATGGTGAGTTAATATGCCCTAGGATTCACTAGGGATCATTCTGAGGAATTTGAGTGGAAATGAGTTAACTAAGGAGTTCTGGAGGTTTAGAATGACCTAGAATTGTCTATGAGGAAATTAGAGTTTAGATGGGTATATTGAACACACCAAAGTCATGTCAAGAGGAATGATAAGACTTGAGCAAAATTTGGATGAATAGATGTATAATGCTATAAGGTGATTTAGTTATGAACTAGGGAATATAACAATGAGAGTTTTGGGAAGCTTGACTAAGTAGTGAAAATGCTAGTGATGGACTAATGAGGTTCTAGTCTTGATGGTAAGGAATGGACTTGGAGGTGGAAGAGAAAAGTGTAAGAGAATGTTGTAAATTGTCAAGGAAAAAGACTAGGAATGTATAAGAGTGTATAATTATGAGAATGGTGTGTAAGTTGAGTAAAAGAGATGTTGATGTCTAAGGGGGACTAGTGGATCCAATGATTAATTTAAGCACCAAAACCATAGTGAAGGAAGCTAGGAAATTTGTACAAAGTTTGAAGGAAAAATAAGGTATAATGACTTGTAAGGAAGTAAGCATGTGCTAGACTATATATAGCTATGAGAAGTGTGAATAAAGCAAATGGGTTGTGCATGATGATGCTTGAGGAGTAGTTATATTGGTGGAAAGGAAACACTTTGGTTAGTTGAAGTTTTAGACAAAGTTTACATGTTGGAAGTGTAAGGAAAATATTACAAGTGTTAAGAGATTATGTGAGAAATTGGGTTATAAGGTTAGAGAAGGAATTGGACAAGTTTAAGAGGTTATGTTGGTATTAGAACATGCCTAAGATCATGTATAAAGTTTGGGTGATTTATGGATGAAGAGAGCAAGTGCAAATGCACTTAGGAAAATAAAAAGGGCAAAAATCTGTAGCTGGTCCGGGACTTAAGTCCAGGGTAAAGTCCCAGACCAACCTAAAATTCATGCCGAGAGTTGCTTCAACCATAGGGTCCGGGACTTAAGTTTTGTAAGAAGTTCCGGACCACCCCCTTATTTACCCCCGAGGATTTTAGCTTGCATTGGTCCGGGACTTAAGTCCCATACAAAGTCCCGGACCACCACATTAAAACAGCTGAGAGTTTGAACCAGGTATGGGTCCGGGACTTAGGTTGAGGACAAGGTCCCGGACCACTCTAAAAATGGTGTATAAGCATGGAAAATGTTAGGTAATGATGGGGATTGATAAGTATTGATATTATAAAGTTATTAAGGACATGTTTGGTGGGAATTAATGACAATTAAGTGGGTGAATAAGTATAAGAGACAATGAGAAATGATGCACTTAAAAGTCTAAGTTAAAACTGTAAGGACTTAGTGAATATTAAATGGTGAAAAATGGTGGATAAGTGGGTTAAGTAAGTTGGGATGAGTTAAGTAACTAATAACCTAAAACTGAATGAATGTTTTAGGACTTGTGAATTGGGACCCGGAAGGAGATTAAATAAGCAACCACCGACGGTGAACGGTGCAGTTCTTCTTGTGACCTGCTTGCTAACGAGGTGTCCCTCGGCTTGTGTGCTATTTGTTTTTGTGTGCTCACTAAACAAGATAAAGCATGCAACCGGAACATTATGTTTATTGTATTGTTGTGTGATGTTTGAAAACTAACACAACTTACCGTGAGAACTTACTAACCAACGTTTAGTAAGGAATTGTGTGAGACTAAGGAACGCTCCCTAATATTAGTTTGTTAGTAACCGAAAGAGGTTTAACCAACAAACATCGTCTTGAGACTTCTACTAACTGGAACTTAAGGTGGGAGTGAGGAACCCGGGACTGACTTAGGTCATGCATGCTAAGGAAAAAGGGGGTCAGTATCTATAGCAGATCCGACTTCCGCTTAAGGACTTGTCTTCGGACTTGTTGCCTACGGTCGGTTGCCGGCTCAGCTACATTGGACATCCAGTCCAAGGTAGGAGGCAATAAGATGGTGCAGTAGGATCACCTAAATCCTAAATTATAAGATAAGTTGTTTATTCAACCAATGGAGTTAACAGCTCATTGGCTAGGGTTGCTTTGGACCTGACAAAAATAAACATTGAGCAAAGAAACAATCATTTCTATTTAAAGAGTGGTTTGTATTCTAAGATTAAGATGAGGTTTGAGATAAGTTGCAACCATTCCTATTTAAAGGATGGTTTGTATTATAAGACTGAGATAAGCTACATCCATTCCTTTTTAAAGGATGGTTGTTTTCTAAGACTAAGATTGAGGTAAGATAAGGATGGACTAAGATTAAGAGGAAACATAACCTAAGGAGTTAAATAATTAGCCCTCTAATTAAGGGAACGCATTTAAGTCGTTCATTGTGTTTGAACTTTGATTGTTCATAATTGGTTTGTTGTTTATTGTACTTTCTATTATGTTGTGCATCTAATCAACCTCCATGCTATCGACAATTAGTCATCGTAGCCACGTTAGCTTGGGGGCCATGAGAGGATCATACCAGCATTCGTGCTGACCCCCTTTGGGGGCTGTTTTTACTACACAGGTGAACGTCATGAGGTGGCCGTCACGAGAGTTAGATGGGGTATAAGTGTTACGGGTTAAGTATGGCCTATGAGTTGTGCATGTACACTCGTATGACAAATTGAGTTAGTAAGATGTATAGGATGTGAGGGGATTGTAAGAAGGATACGTATTTGGTTAAGATTTTTATGTACTAATGTTCTGTATATTCTGTAGTTAGACCGTGGCAAGGTCCTGGAATGTATTTGAATCCGCTGCAGAGGTTGTATATATGGTGATAAGTTTGTGATAACCACGATTGGATCGAGATGGGGTGTTACAAAAAGTGGTATCAGAGCGTAGTTACGCTCTGAAGACAAGAAATACCGAACTTAGGTGAATACTGAGGTTGAGGTTGAGTCAAGGGTTAAGGATTGAGTGATAGAGCAAGAGGTGCGTTAGTTAGGACTTCCCGGTGATTACCGGATATCTTTAGTACCTAAACCCGCCCTCCACATCCCTTGCTTGAAGTACGGGGAACTAACGCCAACGAGAAGAAAGCCTTCTCTTACTCGGGAAACCCGATCTGGTAGTTAGTTAACAGTAAGCAATACGAAAAATATCTTGTCGTACGACAGTTTATGAGAACTTGAACGTTTTAATTGGAGCACAACAGAGAAGCAGGCGCCACTAATGGAATTCTACCAGTAAGGGAACGGAAATTACCGGCAACATGGGTCGACATGCTATGCAGTCGAAATAACCCGCCATACCAATGGTAAGAAAAGCACTATAAGTGCAATGGATAAGAAAAGATAAGCGACATGAGTACCGGACAGTGGTCCGAGTGAGCATAACAGTGGGATAATACAATGCATGAGAATTAAGACTACCTGGATGTCTAGTTAAAAACAGGGACTCCAAACCCCATACAATGAGGAAGGTTACACACCTGGCTGACATGGCGCAGACGACGGAAAAAAAAATCATACAAACTGTATACCGGAATAGGACTACGATGTAGTGCTTGAAGGAGAATCATTACTTAGTAACCACGACAAAATGTGTGGAAACGGGAGCGAGAGTCAAGACATGAGTAAATAACGAGGGGTTCCCTCAGAAAGAGGAACGCCCTGATAAATGACAGTACTGTCAAAACAATCAGGAAATTGCCGGATGGCTAGTTATCCTAAATAAGAGAACGTCGAAGGAGTCCCGAGGACTGCCAAAGATATGGAAACTAGGTGGAAGTACCACTACCGACGCTCACGGTACCGGTAGCTCATCTTGCATGGCGCACTTGCCATAGCAAGTGCTACCACGGTTAAGCTACACGAAAAGCCATCATGGCGAGATAGGAGAACGCTACAGTTGTAGTAATACTGAATTGTAAATCCATAAGAACGGGAAAATAAGACCTTGGAAAGGCCCGACGGCCTAACCATGAAGAGATGAGGTGACACACCAGTCAGCCGGGAACTGAACTTGGACGAAATACTAGACGATATAAATACCAGCAACGGTGCAACCTACTACAACAACAACCGACAGTACAGAAGAACACCAATCCCGAACTTCAAGAGGAAAACCTAAGAGATCGCTCAGTTATCCGAGCAAAACGATATGTAAGCAATAACATACCGGGAAGTGTTACATAATACAGTGGAGACTGTTGACTCAACGACTTCCAACAGGAATGGGATAGAACTCTCGAGATGACCATTAAGAATACTAATAACAACAATCTTTGTTGAATGTGTTGGTAAACCCCGGAAACAGGAACAGAGGTAGTAAACTTAAGTTATAACCTACCAAGGGTTAAGGACATACAATCCCGACAAAGGAAAGCTCAGAGGACTACCCCCGCAGAGCCGGCATAGTCGAGCCAAACAAACTGATAAATCATAGTTAATACTGTTTGTCTAACTCATTAACACCCAAGTATGATTGCTTATCAACGGGTGGCGTAGTCAACAGAAGTTGAACAAAGCGTTGAGATGGAAGCATAGGATGACAGGATGATATCCAACTTGGACACCGTAAGGCAAATGCCTAATATGAATTTAGCCTTATTTGTTAAAATACATAAGTCTAATAAAACCATAGTATTGTCAAAGACGCTAAGTAACCTCAGGTCAGCTGAATAACCTCCATAGCAGAAAGCAGGATACAGCAACTTACCATGAAACCCGATACTACATTTAGTATGTAACCTAACGGTGGATAGTGTTCAAAGGACTAGAAACTTATGAGAATACCCTACGGATGAGTAAGAGTACAAGTAATGAACTGAGACATTAAGCACTAAGAGCCTACGAGCCAAGGATGTTAACCACATCAGAGCCTGAGGCGCAGTAAGATGTAAGAAAGTTTATTTAAGCCACGGAGGAACTACAATTCGTAGGTATGAACGGTTACCAAACCTATAACTTAGATTGTGGAAAATATTGCCAGGAAAAGGCACCAATGAGGATAATGAGATAGTACATTGGCAGGGGCGGAGAACGAACCATGCCTTTTAGGGTGGGGATACCTCTCCTTGTTGTGAGGCCATGAGTGGGAATAAACCCCTCAAAAAGGGCTTTCACTTATTAGAGATGTAATACACTTCTGCTAGAGAATGAAAACTGTAAACCTTGAGATTACGTTAGAGCATACCAGATACACTTGAGTAATAAGGAAGGCTGCAGAGACAGACCTCATATCCAACACCCAGGATTTAAGAATCAGTATTCGACAGAGATAAACATGGTGAGTGCACAGAATGGCACGTCAAGTAACCAACGCTCAGAAGAGCTTGGGATTCAACGGATGACTTCTTCATTAACCGGCTAGATTACATGGTAAATAACATCATAATGGATGAAAGAATGTGAGAAAAAAATTAGCCTACTTATGAACCTGAAATTGAAGTATAACGCCTTCATATTAAGAGATGACCATTTTACAACACGATACGGCAACCGCCATACACCGAAATGAGAGAACCCCCAGTGTGTTTACACCAAGAAGGGATTGAATGTAAGATAAGATGTCAGAGTAAATGAGTAAGTAGTTGCGCCATCAATGGGCAACATGGTAAAGGCCAGCTACCACTGTAGTAGTGGTCGTGAGTACAATATTTATATAAGGGGATTAAGTCATGGTGCGCAGTAAAGCGACCGTTAGGTATGAGCCATCAAATATTGACACTGAGGCAATTAGATTTATGAGTTAAGACCAATATAAGTAAGGAAATAAGATGATAGACTAACTGTGCATTGATGCCAGTAGTCTGGACCTGGTTAGGTAAGATTTCACAGGAAGCACACTACCCATTCCTTAAGGAACTGGAAGTGCATTCCTAGTCGACAAAATATAAGAAACAAGATAAAAGGCTCGATGGAAAGAGACCTCAGTTACTAAGATACTGAATCAGTACAAGATACAGAAAGAACTAGAGCATACAATACCCAAGAACGTAGTAAATGGATTACCCTTGATTAAATTCAAGAAGAACAATAAGTGTTATTATGGAACGATGAAAGAGGAGATCGACAACAAAATACTTCATAGTTAGCAATGGCTAAACGTGTGACGGACACTATGAGTTTACTAAAACGAGACGTGGGACGACTGCACCCCACAGGGGCTTGCAGGCCTGACACGCTCATTTATGAGTTAGTTGGGTAAGCAGTAATGTACCAGTAAGGTACCCAATGCATGTAGACGAGTGGTGTAAGGAACATGGGAAGTAGTCGACTCCGTACCACGGACAACGACGCAAGATCAGATAAGAGCAGCTACTACCACAACAGTTGAAGGGAAAAATTCAGTTGAACCAACAACACAATGGAATCAGAGAACAAATAATTAGGGACTATGAAGTACGAAGAGCATAGATTATTAAGTACAGACATCAGACATGTCTTAAGAAATTAAGATTAAACTATAAAGCGTAATAAGCACTAAACAGTAGTTTCAGATTAAGAAACATCCTCAGACCAAATGTCAGATGGAAAGAACGAGTTAAACACTTGAGAAAACACTAAGAGTATGAACATTAGATCTCCAGGGAGACTGGATAGTCGAGCTATAACTCATTAAGGCCGTGTATATATAAAGATAACACGTGTCCATTGAAAAACCTTTAGTGCTAAACCATAAGTACGTAGGAGAAAGATATACAATACTATAAAAGGACAAAAAAAAGGCAAATGGAGCCTAATATTATCAGAGTCGCGCAGTAGAAGCTAGCAGATCAGTACCTTTGAGGCTAGATCAAACTAAGTTAAGAATATGGTATAAGTACCGTTAAGAATCCTCGATACAAAGACTAAGTCATTTCTGATCGAATTATAAGTGAGATAGATGACATGGAAGCTAGAATGCTTGGTGAGAACTAGACATCTTGAACTTATGTTCAAGGATGATATAATGTTGATTACGTGGGTGTAATCCATTTTAAGGGGGGTAGAGCGAAAACCGCTTAGCGTATGTTTATGTACTGAGTACATAAACTACGGTGTGCATAGCACAAAAGAATTTGAGAATTTGTTTTACATAAACATCTTGAGATAAATCATGGTTATTACACACAGAAGATGTGAATACCATACATATTAAGTGTAACACCCCAACCGGTAATCCTTCCATTATCCTCTAATCCTTCCCATAATTACCTTACTCGCAGCGGAATACTTACCTACTCCCGGCGGGTGATACAATGCCGTTAACCATCCAAGGTTAACAAGGCTACTACTACTTACCGTATCGGTCTGACGATTAGAATGAATACATACATACTACTTACTTTATAATACCAAATACTTACTTACATTTGATTACCGAGTGTCTAAAGTATTTGAATTACATTCCAAGACTACTTCCCAAAAATGAAGAGTTTATACAACCTCTCCTTACTATCCAATCAAGATCTCAATATCCAAAAAGGTGTACCACATGGTACACCGGCTACTCAAAAGGGGCCTTAGCCGTGTACAACTCGGTACACCATCACAATCCTACTAACTACATCAAAAGAATTGCATCCAGTCCTTACTCTACCGTCACGCCTCGCGGGTACCTGTGGAGTAAAAACATTCCCCCTAGGGGGTCAGCTTACGCTGCATATGATAACCGCATACCCCGCGTACTAGCGAGGGTACGCCAACTATTTGGTCGAGTACATGCGGTTCGTTTCATTCATACATACATACATGCTTTATACAATACAATACAATACATTCATTTTACCAAGCATACATACATACAATACATACAAGGAATACAATACAAGTCATTCATTCATACTTACCATACTCACCGCATCACGGAGATACAATTCTCCAATACATACAAAGGTCTTGTTAGCCTTATTACACACCCGGGTTAATCGGGTGTTCAATACTTTTACTCCGGGTCAATGACTTACAATAGTCAAGACCAATACAATACAATACTTCTTACATACTTTACTTCCAGTTAAGTCGGTATGACCTCCGGGCAGGATTAACATCCCACCACCGGGCTTTAGGGTGGCCCACTAATCCAGGATGCTACCCATTCAAGGGATTTGGTCCAAGGAAAAGATGATAGCCAGGATTCGGTTCCAACCTCTTGTGGTTCCTTATCCTCACGCGTGGCCGAAACTATATCAGGCTTCTACTCATTCCATTTTACTCAATACTCATGTTAGGAGTTAGGTTGTTAGGAATTAGTAGAAGTCCATACTTACTTCCATACATACATACATACACAAGTACTCATACTCACACATACACTTCATTTCCATTCATTCATTTCATGAATTATACAAACTAAATGTTCAAGAGTATAAAACAAGAACAATATAGTTCAAACACAATTAAGTGCAATATAAATCCGATTCGTGCATTTATCTTATTGGTGATCACATAGGCACACAAATCGGGGTAACCAAGTTAGGATACAGGGCATGAGGAAATCATACCGTTCACCGTCGAATACGTTCTACCGGTTCCTTTGGAGATCAACTATTTGATTCCTATACATACATGAAGTAGTATGATCAATGATCTATTATTGATCTAATTTACTCCCTCATTGATACTTTCAATGTATACTTACTACTTCTTTACATTCATACTTGGTTATAAAACCATTCTTTTCTTTACTACCTCATAAACTTGTTTTCTTACAAAATTACTTACTTCCTTACCATTATTACTTCATCAATGGTGTATTACTACATATATATGCATATAGGTATATAGGCATATATATATGTATATATGATTACTATAGTCATATAGTTAAAACATTTTTTTTTGTAAGTGTTTGGGCCGTCCGACCCACCGTCCGACCCAACCCTGGGTCGGACCATTCCAGTAGGTTTTCATCCTCTGAAATTACTCTCGTCCGACCCAGCACTATTCCGTCCGACCCATACCCTCTGGGTCGGACCATTCCAGAAAGTTTCGATTTTGTCATCCAAGCCATGTCCGACCCACGTCCGACCCAACCTCTGGGTCGGACGAAGTCAGAAACTTCGATGAAGAAAATTTTTGCCCGTCCGACCCACGTCCGACTCACGGCCCTGGGTCGGACCATTCCAGAAAGTTTTCTTGTCGATTATCAAGGCCCGTCCGACCCACGTCCGACTCACGGCTCTGGGTCGGACGGTTCCAGAATGAATTACCGGTGTTTTCTCAAGGCCCGTCCGACCCACGTCCGACTCACGGCTCTGGGTCGGACGGTTCCAGAAAGTTTATTTTCGTTTATACAGGCCCTGTCCGACCCAGCGTCCGATCCAGCTGTGGGTCGGACAGTAGCAGAACTTTGCTACAGGCCTTGTTTTCTTTTCCCAATTTCACCCATTGCTTCCCTATTCTTCCTACATGCATCCTAACATGTTTTAGTACCATTTAGTCACCCTAAATCATGCTAATTCATTCCTTAACACATCACACAATCCTATGCTTATTTATACACTCAATTTCCCCAAGTCTCAACTCAACACTCCCATTGTCTCTTCCCTTATACCTTATGCTACAGATTTTTCCCTCTACTCTTATACTCCAATATCTCCTCATCCAATGCCACTCTTAGCATCTTAAATACATTAGCTCACAACCTAGTTCCATCTCATTTACAAGCCCACATTCAAATCTGTTACAAGGCACTAATATTCCTCCTAAACTCTCCAAACACTTTCTCTTCTTAAGCAACTCAAGTCCTCCCCTTTCTACACAAATTTTGACATGGTCTCCCCTATAATTCTTACTTTCTCCACACATTAATTCAGTTCACATACTCTCATTCTCACAACCTGTTTATACAATACATTATATACACAATTCACACTACCACAACAACATAAATTCCTGCACACATACACATTCACTACCCCATGTTTTCCCAAGCTTTTAAACTCATTTGAAAACTTCAAAACTGTTTCGATACCTTTCCTCATTATACTTCAACATACTCATTACTCATTATCATACCCATTACTTGTTTTTGATACTCCAAAAACTGTTACAACACAATATACAAACTAATTCGAGGTGAGGGTATTTACCTTGTCTTGTTAGTTTTCTTTCTTTCTTTTCCTTCCTCTTCCTTTCTTCTCCTTCGTTCTCGGTCCCAATGGGATTCACACACACACACAAGTGCTACAACACATAACACAAACACAATACCATTTAGCATAAGTTTTATACTAACCCTAGAATTTAGGTTTTAGGGTTTAGAAAAGAGTGTTACCTCCCAATGAATGGATGAAGCTCTTGACTAGTGAAAGAACAAGGTCTCTAGCCCACAAGAGAAGCCAAATCGGCTGGAGCAACAAGGGAGAAAGCATTCAAAAACTGAAAATTCTTAAAATGCTAATGAGAGCTAGGAATGATGGGTTTTCAAAATTCTTTTTACCTCAAGATGAAGAGAAGGTGAAGGTGCTTCTAATGGTGGACTTGAATCTTCAAATGGAGAACACCCATAAAATCGAAAATGGAGCTTTTAGATTTTTGAAAGGAGGAAAGTGTTCTCCTTTGCAAGGGGATTCCAATGGTACTAATTTTGTAATTTTTGGAGCAAGATTGATGGGTTAACAAGAGGAGAGAAGGAGGGAGTTGTGTGAGTTTCTTCCTTTCTCCATGAAAATTGCAAGGTAGAAGAAGAAGGGAGAAAAGAGAGAATAGAGAGGAGGGCCACGTGAGGAAGAGGGAAAAGTGAGGTGAGAGACTTATTTTCTTTTTCTTTTGCTTTTGTTAATAGGTTTGTCTTTTAGCAAATAAGACACATTAAGTGAGTGAGGAGGGGGGGGGGGGAAATCGGATCCCACACCCACACACACAGATATTTATTTTTATTTGCAAAGTGGACACACTTAGTTTGTTTATTTGTACTCTTACCCCAAACTTACCGGTTGTTACAGTTTTCACTAACCGGTACCCGTTTTCCGGAATTTTCCCGTTTAATCAACTTTATTGGTTCTAAAGCTTCACTAATATTTATTAGTGACTATTTAGTTGACCAAAATTGTTACGAGTCTATTTGACCCGCTTAAAGTCGCGTTTTCCCGGTTTCCTCGAAAAACGCGCTTTAAGGTTCGTTTATGCTTTTAACCCATTTTAAAGGTCCGTTTTCTTCGGGATTTGTTCCCTTGTATTTATTTTAGTGTAATTAAGCTTTTAAAAATATACTTAGCCTAATTAATCACTGTTTTTAATTACGGGGTATTTCAATCTACCCCCCTTAAGAAACTTTGCCCTCAAAGTTGCTCAAGGTTACAGTTTACCATTTCTACTCATTTGGCAAGCCAATTGCCACAATACATTCTACTACCACCTTACAAGGTGTTCACAATTCCTACACTACCAGCATACGCAATTCAGATATCATGCCACATACTTAGTTCAAATACCATACGCAATACTCGATCCATACACAATACTTCATTCAATTCATACAATCCACAATACATTCGCAATACTTCACAACGTCATTCGTGTCATATACCGTACGACACCAATGCATTACTCATTACATACATACCATACACATCGTACTACATACCAAATACTACTAGCACTACTTTGTGCCAATACAATACACTTAGCACTACATGTGCCAACCAAAATACAATTACATACGTACGTACTATACATGCTAACCCGAAGCAATGCAAAAGCAAAAAGGCTCTACCCCCCTTAAAAGGGGTACGCCCCGTACCCTCCGTGCTATACGGATACTAGACATCTAGTCTATAAATAAATTCGGGTACTTCGCCTTCATGGCGTCCTCTAATTCCCAAGTCGCTTCCTCGACATCGTGGTTAGACCACAAGACCTTCACCATTCGTACGGATTTATGGCGAGTGTCTCTTGTCTTGGTATCAAGGATTCGCAGTGGAGTCTCGACATATCTCATCGTCGGCTCTAGGGATAGATGTTCGGGTTCTAATACATGAGAGGGATCGGCTATGTATTTCTTGAGTTGTGATACATGAAAGACATCATGAACACGCCCCAATTCTTCAGGCAATGCTAGCCTATAAGCTACGGCTCCAATCCTCTCGGTAATGGCATACGGGCCTACAAATTTCGGGCTCAGTTTGCCCTTCTGGCCGAATCGAAAGACACCCTTCATAGGTGAGACGCGCAAGAACACTTGGTCGCCCACGGCGAACTCAAGGTCGCGTTGTCGCACATCCGCATAGGATTTCTGTCTATCTTGGGCTGCCTTCATATTGGCTCGGATTTGTTGTACCTCAGCTTGTACTTGTTCCAAATACTCCGGTCCTATGATGACCGCTTCGCTTGACTCATCCCAACACAACGGGGTACGGCAAGGTCTACCATACAAAGCTTGGAATGGCGACATCTTAATCGAAGCATGGTAGCTATTGTTATACGAAAACTCAATAAGATGAAGTGTGATACCCAGTGTAGGGGTCACCTCCCACATCGACCGGAGAGCGCACGAACCACACCTTATAGGTGTGGGGATACTCTCCCCTTGTGAGAGGCCTTTTGAGTGGTGTGAGTACATCACCCTCAGAAACAAAACCGTGCGGGCTGCGGCCCAAAGCGGACAATATCTCACATGTGGGTTAAGACTGGGCTGTTACATATGGTATCAGAGCCAGGCCCAGGTCGGTGTGCCAGCGGGGACGCTGGGCTCCCAAGGGGGGTAGAGTGTGATACCCAGTGTAGGGGTCACCTCCACATCGACCGGGAGAGCGCACGAACCACACCTTATAGGTGTGGGGACTCTCCCCTTGTGAGAGGCCTTTTGAGTGGTGTGAGTACATCACCCTCAGAAACAAAACCGTGCGGGCTGCGGCCCAAAGCGGACAATATCTCACATGTGGGTTAAGACTGGGCTGTTACAGTAACATATGATATAAGAGTTTATTAAACTCATGGGAATTACCTACGTGGTAAATATATACATACACAAGGATAATGTATATAAGGTGGATATATATATTGGTTGGAAACCATGTGATTTAATGGTGGTGGTTATTTTAAAAAAAATATATATATATATATAGTTATGAACTATAGTTATGAGTTTTGGATACAATACAAAAATAATAATGTACTACAATCATGCATGAATACATGCAACTATAGGATATGTACCTAAGCTAGATGGTGGACAAGATTAAAAAGAAATACAACAAATTAAACTTAACAATTGAAATATTATGACGTACGCGTTTAAGTAACAAAACCGACTGTTTTAGAGAAACCCGTAACGAACAACTGTAGAAAACAGGGGTGAACTGTCGGGGTTACTTATTATTCAGAAGTACCGGATGTAGTTAGTCATGGAGACTGACTTATAGTTTATTACCGTTTAGATTGTACTTCTGACAAGACGCTCGACGAGCTAGCGGACTACACGGAGCATAGGATCTTGCTGATTCATACTCCACCGTAATACAATCAGGGTGAACGGTATGTAAAGGGGTTTGATCCGAGTTGTTCTAAGGTTGCTCCTTGGGCTCGGATTGGTTGATATAACTTGTATGTTGTTATGTGTCTCGGATGTCTCTGAGGGCTTCCTCAGTTCAGACTTCTGTGTGATCTGTGATAAGATTGTTTGTCTGAATGTGATAATTAATATGCATGAATTGTATATTTATAGCTGCTTATTATTTACTGTTGTTGAGTTAACAGATTGGTCGTATATATGAACCTATATAAAATGAACTAGCGGCTATGGTGCTATCTTATATGAAATATAAGGAACGTCAGAAAAATTTTGTAGCACTAAGATAATAAGATATACATTATCTGAGACTTTTATACGGAGCATTGGCCTTTCTATATGCCGCTCTCGTATCTAACACTGGATCCCGAGTTTACAGACTCCGGATTGGACTAATGACCTTAGTCTGCTATGTTAGAAAATTTGGTAATGCGATGCGATGGTATAATTAATTAATTAATGGAATGGAAGTAAAGCCAAGAGGATGTGGCTCTTGGTGCGCGCTGTGATCACAAAAACGATACCAGGATGTCCGCGTAGGGTCGTAAGTATCAAGAAAATTTCCCGTGAGCTAGAATGGCTCGTTGGTCGGGACTCTACCGTTGGAGTGGCTCGTTATCACTGCGGTTAGAAGTTTATTTGTTGGAAGTTGGATGTAGTTTGGCTGCGTTGCTCGCATGGGCGAGTAACGGCCGATGACACCCGAGTGAGTTTTGTAATTGTTATTTATTTTTCCGCTGCGAGACGTTTTATTTATTGCTACGTGAGAGATATATCGTGATTATGGAGAGGGGTGTTACAAAAGTGGTATCAGAGCGGAGAGTACCGCTCTGATGACGAGATAATAGGTTAAGACAGTGAGCTTAGGACTTGGGAAATTACGGGAAACATTTGGGAGGTACGAGACGATTCGTCTGAGAAAGATATTGTGTCTAATAACGCAAACTGCGTGACATAGTAGCCTTAAGGCAACTTAATATCTATTGGTTGTGTACGGTAATTTACCGAGTATTTATGTGACATACTGTACTACAGATGTCTGGTGGAACTAGAGGGCGTGGTACTGGAAGAGGTGGAGGCGGTGACCCCGGCATTACAGGAGTTGCTGAGACGGTTGCAGCCGTTCTTGCACAGTTGGGTACTCAGATAGGAGGAGCACCAGCCCACCCGCCACATCCCAAGGAAACGAACTGTCTGAAGTCAATATGGCGAGACCCCACCACCTACATATTCAGGGAACCAGACCCCGTAGCTTTGGAGCGATACACATTGCTGAGCATGAAAGCGTATGAAGCTTTACAAGTACCTGACGACAAGAAGGTCGCCATTGCTGCCTTCCATCTGAAGGACGCAGCCAGTACTTGGTGGAGGTTGGTCAAGGACCATCACCTGGCTACGCCCGACTTTTCGTGGGCTGCCTTTGTCGAGTTGCTGAGAGGGAAGTACTCACCCAGCACGTCTCAAACAGAAGAAGCCCAGGAGTCGAGACACTAACCCAAGGAGGTCTGACCGTGGATGATATTACGCTCGATTCATTGGTCTACTGGACTTCATTCCCGGTGTGGACTACTGAGAGACTGTGGAAGTCGAGAAGTTCCGGGGAGGACTATTGTTTCGCATCCAGATGGCGATGGGTGCTACCCTCTACACTACCATCCAGGTGCTAACATGAAAGCCATAAAATTCTTTACTTACTACATTACCAATTAACTTAGTGAGAACCTACCAAGGAGATTCCAGGAGTGTATGAGGCTGCCTCGAGGACGGAGCTAATGCTCCAGGCTCGGGAAGAGACTCTCGGGGCCAAGAAAAGGAAGAACCCTGAGGGAGAGAGTCTGAGGGTGGAGGAGCATCTCCAGGCGAAGGCTAGAAGAAGGGAAAGTAAGGACTTGTCCCACTCTAAATTGTTTACATATTAAATACCTTAGGAATGCTAACCCGAAACCTTAAATAGGAAATTCTTTCCAAAGAAAGGGCAGCCGGGTCACCAGGGAACAAAGGGAAAAGAGCCCGTCCTTCGATTGACCGGCCCAACTATAGACGCTAAGCCTTTGAGATCTGCACCTCCTAAGGGTGAGAACGCCTACCTCTTAAAATTCAATTGTGACCTTAACCTTTATATCAACAGATATTCACTTAAACTAAATACCATCATCAGGCACCGGACAGCCCCAACGCCTTTTTTACTGTAAGCGTTGTGGGAGGGACCATCCTGGGTCGACTGCAAAGGCCGCAAAGTTGTCTATCGGTGCTGCAAGAAAGAGAGCCATAGGGAATTCGAGTGCTGGATGAACCCTGAGAGCCGTAATTACAGGCCACCAAAGAATACTCAGAAGACCTCAGCTGAGGATCTGGAGTACCATGAGGCGGTCAGGATGGCCAGACATCTACTGATGCTGGAGCCCTGAAGGGCAAGGGAGTAGATAGGGCATGAGTCCCCTAACTCCATGAGACCCTGGTGGAAGACTTTGTTTACTTCTATGTTGTGTGCTTACCTTGGATGTTAGAAGGAACTATGTTATAAGAATGTGGGAGTGTGTCATTGACCACTCGCCTTTTGTGTAAGACTTTGGGATTAGTTGTGTGTACTCAGTACCTATAAGCTTTAAACCTTGACGGATATACATATGAATAGGATGTTTATACTTACATTATCATGTAGCAATACTCAAATGACGTAGAGTCAATGAGTCCGGGAATTACTGAACCAGAATTTCCACCTGCATGGCGCACTTGCTAATGCAAGCGCTATGACCAGTAAACCACTGAAATTTCCATCTGCCTTGCGCACTTGCTATAGCAAGTGCAGCAACAGCAACGGTAACAGTAACAACAACTGCAAATGCAACTGCAACAACTACTACTTTTTAGTCTTTTATTATACATATACCAAAAAAAAGATGTTTTTCAAACGTTTTCACAGAAACCCTGAGATTAGAAACCTATGCAACTATGGAAGAACCGTTAGTCCAACCACTGCAACTGGAGGAAATTTTACAGCCACTGTAATGGTAAACCACACCAGTTTAATTGTTTGGGAATGTTCAGACATGGCTTATTAGCCAAATACCATCAGTGTATACCCGCATTTAATGCTAATCACTATTAGTGATGAATGTTTAGTCCATATGGACAAGCATACCCTTTGTAGAAGCACCACCGTCAAGGAGGATGGTTGGGAAGTGAAGAGCCAAGTTGCTCAAGCTAGTATGCAATCTGCAATACATCCAATTAAACGGATGAGGGAAAGAATGTGAACTATGGAAGAGTTGTGATCATGATAAACAGGGAGAAAAGGAAAATGTGTTGTACGCAATGAGATCAAAAAAAAAAAGAGAAACAAAGTTTGCTAATATAGCACGGATTTTACTTACACCGAGTTGAATAATACCAGTCTATGGCACAAATTACCACGGATGCCACAAAGGCAATAGCACTTATTACAGGATAACTGAAAACATGAACTAATACACAAAAAAAAAGAGGCAAGCAAAAGAGGACAAAAAAAAAGAAGGAAGAAGAAGAAGAAAAAAAAAAGGGGATATCCATCAGAGGGAGATTGACAAAAGAATACTTCACAACAACCGTGTGACAGACATTACCAGTTTACTAAACGAGACATGGGACGACCGCACTCCGTTAGGAGCATGTGGGCCTGACAGACTTATTTATGAGTTAGTCGGGTAAGTAGTAATGTATCAGTACGGTACCCCATGCAAGTAGACAAGTAGTGTTAGGAACACGAGAAGTAGTCAACTCCATTCTACGGACAG